>WEDG01000109.1:165000-454249 GCA_017591395.1 Schistocephalus solidus
AGGCTTCTAGTAGGATTGATGGGGATGAGCTCAGCTGCATTGTATGTTCTTTCTATGGTGAAGAGTAACCGTCGCTTGATTGTATGAGAAATATTGTCACCCTAAAAGGGCAAACATATGATAACGGGCTTTTTCTGAACTGAATGTTCCATCACGTTTGGCCGTAAGGGGTTGCTGTATTTTTAATTGAAGCGTGCAGGATATCCACAGTTAAGTAAGGCTGATTTGATGCGGGCGATGTGCTGCTTGGAAGGGAGAAACCCAACCTTTACAAAGAACCAGACCACGCGGTCAATCTACAATTGCCCTGACGATTTTCACCCCTAGATGTGTCATGAATGTAGTTGTCTTAACTCCTCCCCATATTTTCTTTCCTCGGAAGTTTTAAGCTAACGCGTTGACCTGATTCTTCTTTACGTTGTCCTCTGACCCTTGCTGTATTGCATTGATTTTCTGTAAATTAAAACTGATGTGCACTTCCATTGATTATCTGTGTTATGCAAAGATGGATTGCAAATGGTAAGCCGTCTCGAAATTCGTTGGTTCCAATAAATCCTGCTGTAAACGCCTGTTTTAAATTATTACCTTGAAAAAAATACTTCAAACATCTGTTTTCCGCAAAGAATAGATTTTCTGATGCATGACGATACAGTGTTTGGTATCGTCAATTCTCCTTCCTCATCCAATCTTGTTGATTTTCTAAAGACAGTATATGCAATTTTTGGCCAGTTACGAACTAATTCATTGATTTTGCCACGGAATGCGATTATCCTGTAGAAGAATCACGCAATAAAATCATGTCTGCCTGTTTTTATAGTAAGTTTGGTTATCTTATATACCTGCTGTTGCTATAACCGTGCTTTTTGAATGTTCGGTAGCCGTAGTAAGAGACACACAGTAGCTGTGCTGAACCAACACTCGGGTTGGATCCGGCCAGGGCAGGCGTTAGTCGGATGTACATGACAACAAATGCCACACATCGGGGGTTTGGTGGCATGCCGCGCTAGCTACCGTATTTCAATCTTCACATCAGATGAACATATGAAATGGACAATAGACTAGTTCCTGAGAGAGGAAGATCAACAGAATTTAGCTTATGTTCCTCCCTATAAGCAATCTGATGCGCTTTTTAAAAAGCATAGTGCGTTAAAAGGCATGGTTTGAAAAGCTGCCAACTGACGGCATAACTCTGTACTCCTCTCAGGGCGAAGAGTCAGAAGACAATGGTTTCTACTTACTTTAGCTCCTATGGCACTCCTATTTAGTTGGAATCTGGGCTGCCCCTTGTTCTCTGAAAAACTGATCAAGTTTGCAGTGGACATCTGTGTATGGCACGCATAAATGGGCTTTTAACCTGTCAGCCACCACCGCCCGACCCCGCCTTTGGCCTTCTTGACTCTGTCTGGACATCGGTGAGGTAAGAGAGAGTGCAGTAGGTCCAGTGTAAGTCCACTATCAACGTAAACTAATTTAAGCGCAACTTATCGTTCCTGCGCTCATCATACTGTATGGCGCACCATGCACCTTGCCGGAAACGACATTCGAAGTGTCCATTAGGTGGTAACAAAATCAGTTCTTCCGGAGAAAGGAGGCAGTCAGTAACAATTTAGAAGTTGACTGTTTGTTTTTATTTTATTATTATTATTTGTTTTTTATTTTTTTATTTTTTTATTTTATTGTAATTGCTTGCTGCTTTAAAGAGTCATAAAATGCAATAAAATTTCGCCTAGCCCATCCGAAATCTCTGAGGTGCTCAGATTAGGAAAGACCAGTTGTACTTATCATGCGGTTTTTTGTCTTCGATGATGGATTTAAGGTTGAGGTCCAGAGTGGACCGTGATCGTGAGCCTCATTGTCATCTAAATAGGACTATTTTCTGTAAAAAAAAGGTAGAACAAGGCATTTTGTGACCTCGTTTGTGTCACAGAAATTTCTTGTTATCACTGAAAATCGAGAATGCATGTCCTGTGCATTTTTTCCAAAGAAATCTTTTCTAAAATAAAAGACTCACATGAAAATTGCTGCCATTCCCAGTGACCATGGGCCTTAAAATGGGTAGGGGAGCGTATTTTCTAGGTAGAAAACATGGACATTTCAATATAGCTGAGGGATCAATTACACTTGGAACTCAATAAAATCTGGTTATTTCTGAGGCTATCATAATTTTCTGTTAAATTATATATGTGAAGTCGAATAAATGTTATTAAATTTGAATTTTTGCAATAAAATGTCTGTACCTCGGTGTCTCTAAAACTTTAAATCGTGAGGAGTGACAGATCTTGCATAGTAGTGCAGAAAAAGTAGAATGTTTGTCGCAAATGAAAAACCCAAATGGACGAATAGTATCGATTTCATTTTTTTAAAGTTCTACTACGTTCCAACGTCGCCCTATAATTGTACTGGCCTGAAGAGAAGTTATCTGAAGCAGGGCGTATGCTCACCAAGTCGTCTTTTGAATCTTTCATTGGGAATTTTCGCAACTTTAAAAATACAAACTTTTAATCTGGTCTTGTGAGTTGCCTATTTGTATTTAATCCACTGACGTCCGTCAGACATTAAAATGACAATTCGCCCTTTAATGACTTATTGAACGCAGTTACTTAGCACATTACTAGGTACAAGGTCTTTCCTTGACCATAATTTTCTCTATTTCCTTATTTCCTTACCATTCATAATTGCCGGGGACAGAGAGGATTGTCCTTGTCTAAAAAATCGACTTTTCTGGTAGAGTTTATGGGATGTCACGTTGGACAATGAACAGGTCTGTCATTGTTTTGTTGGTCAGTTTTTCGATACTACCAGCAGCCTTTTGTTGGCGGTAAGCCAGAGATCCTGTTGTTAATGGTAACCAAGAGCAGTTTCTGAAAGTGTTAGGTTGCGCAGAAGTGTGTCATGGGAAAGTTCTATCTGCATCTGATTACCCACGATTCTATCGCAGACTCATCTAAAAATAAAATATCAGCGCATTAGGAAAGTTTTTATAAGAATGGGGATCGGCGAACAACATGCTTCTTAGGGTCAAAAGACGTCTTTGACTTAAGCTTTCTACAGAGAATAGCACTGTTCATCTGATGGGCAAATACCATTATCGGTTATCTTATTTGCACACACAGATATCAAAATCGAAAAATCTTTTCCTGGAGTATTCTAGTAGGTTTGATGCTTTTTAGCCTTGTTCTTCACAATTTTAGATAGTTTTTGTTTCTTCTGATTAATGGGAACGTGGTTTATTATGATCTGTCCCTCCGCGGTTGGGGACGCGAATATATCCGAGAGCTAAATTTGAAGCATTTGAGGATTAAAATGAGAGTTTGGTTTAGTCCCGGAGTTCGGAGTAAGTTTGGGAATGTTTGTGAAACAAAGCGGATATTCTAATTTTGCACCTAAAATACAGTGGTTTTTATTACGGTGTTAGATATTAAGTACTATTTTTGTACTTAAACTCATTAAGTAGGCAATATAGAACAAACTGCAGCTATTGCAAGGCTGTTAAGCTACCAACATTAGGCGGGCCAAACATCCCAGCATGCACTACCGGAAGGATTTTTATGGCACCAAATACTATGTACTAGCAATTTCAGTTGGGGTGGTCATTTGAGTTTCTCCTGCCCCAATGCCATATTCCCTAAAGTGTTGCCTCCTCAACTTGGTGACGGAGTTCATTAATAGTCTCCTCAGCTTTACCTTTCACAGAAACTGTTTTCTTAACCTAAAGGATCTGATGAAGCCGCAACAAATTCAACAATAGTTTCACCAGATGATTACATCAACAGGCCATGAGTTGATCCACTTGAGTAAGTGAAAACTCGGCCCAACAGCAGCGAGAGTGAAAAGACATTTAATGAGCAGATAGCAAATTGCGGTTACCATCATAGCGAACGTTCCTATTTGAAATTAAAATCACCGCCATAATGATCGTACCAATTTTAGGAAACCCCCATCTATTTAATATTAGCATGCTGATAAACAGAGCTTTTAATTACTTTATGCTCAGAGTGCGATTCGGCATTAAATTACAAAAGTTAACTTTAAAACAACTTCGAATAGTTGCATTCGGGTTTCGAAGGAAGCTAATTTATTTCGGTAGGCTTCATGTAAGGGATCAGAAACTAAAGCATTGCATATGAAGTGTGAATTTTTGCATTTAATTTTGTTGTTGAACCAAACGAACTCCATCCCTTTGATATATTTTCAGTTCTTGTAGGCATGTGGGAGAGAAATGCTTGCACTGCAAAAATCTTCCTATTTTCAAATGACTGTCTGTACAGAGGGTTCCAGTAGGTTTAAACATTTTGCTTAACAGCATGCAACGCGATTACAGTTTACTTTTCTATTTATGACATTTCTTAAATACTGTCAAATTGTTTATATGACAAGCAAGACAAAGAACTTGCTGCCTCCTGTACAAGGTTTTTTAAGATCTTAATCACAGAAAATTTTCCAGCTATTAGCTGACCACGTCGGCATTTTGGATGAATTGAGGGGCAGGGAGATAAAACAAGCGAAAAAGTATGTTGAGGAGAAGGGAAACTGTGTGCAGTCTCGGCCTAAGGCGAAAGGAAGGCATTACCACGCGTGATTAGGCATGTCAAGCCGGCCGAGGAATTTACACCTTAAATCAGGCTGCCAATCAGCGTTCGCTGCAGCATCAACCATGTGTGATCTCTTTTCTCACGCGTGCGGCACAATCAAAAGCCAATCGAACATTTTAGACGTTCCGCGAGGGAATTCTCATGCAAAAATGGGCCAATCCCCGACCGACACGCCATAGGCCGGAATGCTCTAGACCAGAGGTCGGCAAACTCCGACCTTTAGGCCAGATACGGCCTAGCTAGTGTTCCAGTCCGGCCCCCCTAGTTAATTATTGTTGGATCCGGCCTAATTGAATTGTCGCGGTTTTGTTCCCCTTCATTACTGCATGTTGCAGCTCAAACTGTGGCTCGTGTTTATTTTTAGAACTGATGTCAGGCGCTTGTATGAAACGGAAGCGCCCAACCGAGGGAGGGATGGTAAATTTTGTGTTGTAAACACGCTCACTTTGTGGTCTCGGTTACATTCACCTCTTACCGGGATCAAGGCGTGTGTTGTGCGCACGTGTGTGTGCTGTGAAGTGCGACGTAATTTTTTTCATGGTCATATTACAGTCATCGAGTTCCCGCGCTGTAACCCCAGTTACTATGCCTAAAGAGCAAAAGAAACGCGCAGCTACTAGCTACCAGCAGCTGTTCTCCAAAATTAAGTTTTGACAGAACAAGCTGTGGTCTCAGCTCACTGACAATTGCCTTAATGGCATTCTGTTGCTGAACTCCTCATCATTAGAACCTGATACTGTATCTGTCTCTAAGAGCATGCAACATCATGTTTCCCATTGATCGTACTGTGTTTTTGAAACATAAACGTTTTCTTGGACACCTTGTTTCTTCTGGCCTAGTGTACCTTCTTGACCTCCTGAAATGGCCTAGTAATCCGAAAAGTTTGCCAACCCCTGGTCTAGACCCTTTTTACAAATGGCAGGCTATAGACTGGAATGCTGTAGTACGCTCAGAAGTCTGAATAAATAATGTGAGTTGTTATGACTGAACAATGTGCGCAATCGTAGGCTAAGCATAGAGCGTTTTTTCCCCGAATCCATTTTTGCTTCTCTTCCCTCTACTCATCGGGCTATACCACGTAATACACTTGCATTACTGATATCCTTGCGTTAAATGTCATGCAGTTTAGGGTTGGCGATTGGATTCGCTGCGGACTTAGGACACAGAAATAGGTACTTCCTGGAAGTTAACACAATTCCTCCTATAATACGGGGGCCCTAATCCCGTGTCTAACTGGGAGGCATTATCAGACCACCAGTTAAGATATTGACTCTTGGTAGCGGGGCCTTCATTGATCACGCTACGGGACCCACTCCGTCCACTTTGTCTTGGGGCTCCTTCTTGAACCCCGTCAGCAGTCACTCAGTGGTTGGTATCATATGCGGAATAAAATTGACGACAAAGAAACACGGATACCAGAGATCTTGGGTTCCAATCAATGCTGCTCCACGCCAAGGTAAGGTTGAATTATGACGGCTAATAAGCCAGAACTGGCCATTCTAGGCTACCTTGACTTTATCGTTAATTTTTCTGCCTACAGAGATTCCTGTAATGCAATTACCCTATTAACAGTTAATCTGAAAGTCCCATTGAGAATCCTTTTTTTCGAAGTTCTGCCCTATTATGTGGACATTGCGAACCTAGCTATGAAATCAAGCATTACAGTATAACAGGAAGAAGTGCTTTAAGTCCGCATTTTTGTCTAAATAAATAGACGGAGGACAGTGGCCTTAGGAACTGCAACCAGGCACAAAACCTGAACTTTGCAATATACAAACTGAAGTCCTTAAGATGCACAGTTTCTTCCAATGGTTCCGCTACCAGGTTGAGCACTGCCACTGGTCAGCTGTTGGCGATAAATGGTCGCATATTTCGTTTAACCTTTCAGACTAAAAATAAGGTCATCACAATGACCGCCAACTTCCTTATTGCATTAGTGATCGGAAAGGAAAATTTTATTTCTCAAGCAAGTGATTTTTGGGGCTTTGGTTGTATTTAGGGTAAAGCCCTTATGTTAGAAATCGACTGCTCCTGTGGGTTACATGTCTGCCGCCCTTTTCCCTAGTTGTTCCTGACATCCAATCCTTTGGAGGCTGTGGTTGGTGAAGGGAGCTTTACCCAGGGTCCGATCTTGGCTCATGACAGGGAGCGTAAAATGAACGACAACAGAGGTTTTTCGAGTTCTGAAGACGCGGAGGAGAGCGCCGACGCAAACTTCCCAGTGTTATTGTGCGTGGAGACTCCTCTGTCTTCAAAATAAAAACGTTTTTTCGCTGAACCTTGCAGAATGTACACCCAAAATCAAGCTTGATCCTGGATCTGATGTTTTGGTAGGTTTGCTAGATGTGTGTCCCATCACCTGCTCTCTTTCCCCTTATACGTTACAACCCTAACTTTGCGGCCTCGAACTTCCTCCAACGGTTCGTTAACTTTTAACCTTACACACGCCCACTCCTATGCTGACCTTAATTTTTTCTCTTCTCCCTTGTTTACATGCACTTTAGCAATATCTCCCATGTTGTGCTTATTCACCTCTTCTTACCACACTGTCCTGTATGTTCTAATCATAATAATACTTATAATAACTGTATTGAATGCGCGTTTGCAGGCATTGTCAAATAAATATACAGTATGGATCGGGTTTGCTGTGAAATAAATTATTGATGATTAAGTGCATTTACTATTTTTTGGTTGATTTGGGTTGTTCAAGGGAATTAAGGGAAGTTTGTATTTGCCCTTTATCAGGCTTCGTCTTCTTTCATTAATTTGTCAGCTTCTTGTATGTTGGAAGTAGGAGACCCCAGTAGCTACGTCGATTACCTAAAAACTCACACAAAAGTTCTCGAATGAACAACCAAGGCTTTGTTCGGTGTGGAAAAATCAACACAATCTTGGCTTAAGGAAAATATTCACATCTAATGTGAGGGAAAGCAACTGAACATGGAATAACTAGATTATTTGGTCAGTCCTACGCAGAGTTAAGGAATACAAATTAAGCAGCTTAGCCTGCCTTAGCAGAACAGATAATACACACGTACGGCAGGGTTGTACAAATTATTTAAAGCTTTAGCAAATTTTAAGATGAACCCTGTGGGCTATGGGAGCAATACCGTCAGAAAAGATTTTGCCGCCTGGAAGACTTGATCCATCACGTGCTGGTATTTCGTTTTAAAGCCCACTCGCTGTATAAACCTACTTCCAACTTCGAATTTACCAGGAAGGGCTTAAATCCTCGCCTTTAGATAACTTCTTCCGCTTCCTATGAACTTTATGGTAGTGGGCTTTCTCCGGGGTCAGTTCATTGACCTCACAAGTCTTCATGAAACTACAGTTAATTTGCCTTAAAGTAAGAGCCACACTCAAACAGCTGCCAGTTGAGATCTCTAATTGTGCGTTAACCTACGAATCGAGTGTGAGCACACTGCTTTCCTGAAGGCTACTTAGACCGGTTGTGTGTCGATCGGATGGATAATTTGTTTCATTTGAAGTAATCCAGCAGACTGGAAGGGAAAAATTACTTTAAGTCAAAGGATTAAATTACAAAATGCTTGGATGAACATAGAGTTATAGTTCTGGCATGGTTGGAACAACGGATGGGAACAAGCTGATTTCGAAGGCTACTCGTCGAGTGTTATGAAAGTTAAGCAATAATAGGATGACAGTAATATGTATCATCTTATGTTGTTCAATGTAAAAATAGCTTCCAAAGATTCATTCACAAAGTGAAAAATGTCCTGCACACGTATAGCCGAAAGACAAAAAGACCATTTTCAATGCGTGGTTTACTCGAAAGCATAAACGAACGCGCTTTAAGTTGGCTATGCTTAAACGTATAACGGTGTTTTCTTCAGTGACTGACTAGTCGTGGGTTTGCCTGAGGAAGCTTGGTCGATGAGACCGGAAATGAACATCAAATAGCGAATGATTATGCTACAGGGTGTGTACCTCGACTGTTCAGAGCGGTAGGGTTTCGATATTCGTTTGGACAGCTAACGACAGCTCAGGAGAGGAGAACTTGATTTGTCAGCGATAACGATAACGATTTGGCTTATATGGAAGCATTACGTTAGCATGTACTCCCTGTATTGGCAAGCCTGCCAACTATCCTATTCGGAATGGTATTACAACGGATCATTAATTCTGCAGGTGGAGGGGTGTAGGGTATAGGTGTACTAGTTAGGGGTAGCACCACACAGATAGCATTTGGTCGCTTTCATTTGTCTCGTACAGGTGGTGAAGGCTCCTGTGGCCACCTCTAACTGGTGCCCAACTCTCACCTGTGGCTCCTCGAAGTTGGGTTCTTGCCAGCGGCCACACCCCGGGCAACCGTCACAACCAGCGGGCTAAACCAGGTGAGGGTCTCCGGTGTTGTTTGTGACTCCACACACGTTTTGTCTGACTCCCGAACTTCCCATCTCCCCCCTCACAAAAAGTCCTACGGTGGGGGCGACAGCAACCCCGTAGGTGGCCCAGGCTAACTCGGATCATTCTCCCACTAAAACAAAACCGTGACACATAGTGGAGATCGGCAGCCGTCTGGGATGTCCGAGCAGCCCTATTTAGGGACAGCACTGCTTGGCTCCTCGCGGAGGACAGGGCTAGAAAAGGTGCCCTAAATAAATGCTGGTTATCACGTCTTCTGCAGCCGGCTGCGGCTTACAGATCGCAAAATACGCGGTCGTAAAACTCAAAAAACAGCAATATACCCGTCCCAATCCCCTCGCCATACCCTCCAGGCTGCTCGGGTGAGTCCAATTACACTAGCAGCCTGGAATGTTCATTCCCTTTTCGACAATCCTAGGAGCAACCGGCCGGAACGGAGGACGGCACTAGTCGCTCTGGAACTGCCGCGCTACAAGGTGGACATTGCTACTCTCAGCGAGACTCGATTGTCTGAGCAGGGTCAGCTGGAGGAGGTGGGTGCCGGCTTCACCTTCTTCTGGAGTAGCCGGCCAAAGGAAGAGCGACGCGACGCTGGTGTCGTTTTTGCCATTCGGAACGGCATCGTATGACGTCTGTCCTGTCTACCGCAGGGTACCAATGATCGCCTGATGAGCCTCCGCCTGCCCCTTCAGGGAGACCAGTTCGCCACCAATACCAGCGCCTACGCTCCCCCAATGATGAGCTCTGATGCGGCGAAGGACAAATTATACGAGGACCTGCACGCCTTGCTGGCGACTGTGCTGAAAGAGGACAAGTTAATTGTCCTTGGTGACTTCAATGTTCGCGTCGGGACGGACCACGATGCCTGGCAGGGAGTGCTGGGTCCCCACGGTCTCGGTAGCTGCAACGATATTGGCCTCCTTCTTCTGCGCACGTGTGCGGAACACCGTCTCCTGCTGACCAACACCTTCTTCCGCCTTCCGACGAGGGAGAAGGCCACGTGGATGCACCCTCGGTCGCGGCACTGGCATCAGCTGGACTATGTTCTCGTCCGGAGGCGAGATCGACAGGAAGTGCTGGTAACCAATGCGATCCGTGATACCGATGTTTGGACCGATCACCACCTCGTCCTCTCCCAGATGAAGCTCCGACTGCAACCCCGACGAAGGCCCTAAGGTTACAGGCCACCAGGTAAGTTAAATACTCTTTTATTAAATTCGCTTTCTCACTGTTTTGATTTTAGCAACCAACTAACTGAGAAACTGTAGGACCTGCATGATCCAGCTGATAATGCTACCGTGGAGACACGATGGTGTCAACTGTGAAATGTCATCCAGTCCACCGCCTTCGAAGTCCTCGGACGTGCCCACCGTCAACACAAGGACTGGTTTGAAAACAATAACGCCGACATCAGCAACTCACTCGCGGAGAAGAATGGACTATACAAAGCCTACATGGAACTTCGGACTAACGTCACCAAAGCAGCCTTCTTCAGATGCCGGTGCCTAGTACAGCAACGGCTGCGGGAGATGCAGGATGCCTGGATGCTCTGAAAGGCTGGGGAAACCCAGGGGTATGCGGACTGCAATGAAACGAAAAACTTTTTAAAAGCCCTCAAGGCCATCTACGGCCCGTGTATCAAGGGGATCGCACCACTGCTCAGCTCTGACGGCACAACACTACTGACAGAGAAATCACAAATTCTGAAGCGCTGGGCCGAGCACTTCAGAAGTGTCCTTAATTGTTCATTAGCCATTTCCGATGCTGCCATTGACTAGCTCCCAGATGTGGACACGAAAAATGACCTAGATCTGCCGCCTTCCCTACTAGAAACCATTCAGACCGTGCAGCAGATTTCCAGCGGTAAAGCACCGGGATCCGACGCAATCCCACCGGAAGTCTACAAGCATGTTGGTCCATAGCTGATGGCAGAACTCACAACACTCTTCCAGGAGAAGTGGCGCCAAGGACATGTTCCTCAGGATTTCAAAGACAAGACCATCGTCCATCTCTCCAAACGGAAGTGGAACCGGCAACTCTGTGATAATCACAGAGGCATCTCGATGCTCAACATCGCGCGGAAGATCTTCGCCCGTATCCTTCTCAATCGTCTGAACGGTCACCTAGGGCAGGGCCGGCTCCCGGAAAGCCAATGTGGCTTCCGCGGACACCGCGGAACAACCAATATGATCTTGGCCGCCCGCCAGCTACAAGAGAAGTTCCAGGAGATACTAACTCAACTATAAATTACCTTCGTGGATCTAACGAAAGCCTTTGACACGGTAAATCGCGATGGACTGTGGAAAGTCATGCAGAAATTTGGCTGTCCTGAGCGGTTCACGCACATGGTGCGTCAGCTTCATGACGGGATGACGGCGCGCGTCACTGACAACGGGACGGTATCCGAAGCATTCGCAGCGACCAACGGAGTGAAGCACGGCTGCGTATTGGCTCCCAACCTGTTCAGTCTCATGTTCTCGGCTATACTGATGGACGCCTCCCGTGATGAGCAGCCTGGGATCCGCATCGCCTACAGAACTGACGGGCACCTTCTCAACCGTCGGGGTATGCAGGCCACTACGCACGTGTCTATGGCTACAGTCCATGACTTGCTCTTCGCGGACGACTGCGCTCTTAACACCATGACGGAAGAGGACATGCAAATGGGCATGAACCTCTACGCCGCAGGCTGCGCCGATTTCAGATTAACAATCAGTACAGCCAAAACGGTTGTCATGCCCCAGCCACCGCCCAGCTCGGAATACAATGCTCCCAAATCAACGTCAACGGTGCTCAACTCAAAAACGTGGAACCATTTGCTTATCTAGGAAGCACGCTGTCACGCAACACGATACTCGATGATGAGGTTGCCCAACGGATCTCCAAAGCTAATCAGGCCTTTGACCGGCCTCAGGCCTCCATGTGGAATCGCACGGTATTCACCTGAACACCAAACTGAAGATAAACAAGGCCGTCGTCTTGACGACACTCCTTTACGAAGCGGAGACCTGGACCGTCTACTCGTACCAAGTCAGGAAGCTGAATCACTTTCATCTCAGCTGCCTCCGCAGAATACTGAAGCTGAGATGGCAAGACATCATCCCGGATAAGGAAGTCATGGAGCGGACCGAAATCCTCAGCATCCACGCCATGCTGAGGCAAGTGCAACTGTAATTGAGCGGCCACCTGGTACGAATGGACGACGAGCGACTACCCAAACGACTTTTCTACGGAGATGTCTCTACGGGCTCTCGCCAAAAGGGAGGTCAAAAACGACGCTACAAGGACACTTTGAAGAAATCGCTTAAGCAACTGCAAATCAACCCGGCGACCTGGGAGGACCTCGCCCAGGATAGACCGGCATGGAGAAGATCCGTGTAGACTGGTTCAGCAATCTATGAAGCCAACCAGATCACCGCCGCCAAGGCCAAAAGAGCGGCATGAAAGTCACCAGTGCCCCGGACCAGCATCGTCGATGCCCAGGCCCTGACAACATGTCCGCGCTGTCAACGCATCTTCCGCACGCGAATCGGCCTAGTTGGACATCTTCGGACGCAATGCACCAATAATCCGACAATTCCAATTTCTACGTCAAATTCTGCCAACCCTCCTTCAGACTCCCCCCCCTCACTCCTGGCATCAATTCCATTACTCCCACCATCATAGAGACCACATCCCAATAATCATCACCTGTTACCCCCACCACCGCAACCACCACCGCCGCCGCCGCCGTCACCACCACCACCACTACCATCACCCCACCAGTGATGTGGACCTTCTCCTAAACTGTCCTCAATGCGACCGCACATTCACCTCACGCATCGGCCTGGTCGGTCACTTGCGAATCCATCGCACAGAGACTGGTGAACCAGTGCCCAGAACACCAACACACAGCAGAGCTTGCCGCCACCACTGCCCTCACTGTCCTCGCTCATTCACTCATCGCATGTGCCTATTCGGTCTCATGCGCATCCATGCCCGTGGTATTCACCACAATGCCGACAACACCGATACACCATGCACACCCTCCGCTCCTGCCATTCTTAGCGCCCCTGCCAATGTTCCAGCGATCGCATCTTGTCCTTCTGAATTGCTTCCTGGAACTCGCCTTTTCGCTTCGCTTGTAACTGCAAGTAATCTCTCAAGTCAGTTTCCCTCCAATAGGTTTTCAATAGGATAAAAAGAAAAAGATCGAGGCACAATAAGGTGCACGCCTTGGTCAATTGGTAATATGTGTTATTACTACTTAGATTGTTTTCAGTAGGTGATCTAATGAACTTTAAACTGATTTGCTATAAACTAACCGTGCTTGTTATAGACCGCTCGCCCTGCGCATGCTGTGTAAATTGTCCGAAAACCGCACAGCTTAGTAGCATTGTACCGGATGTCATTGTTTTGGCTTTTGGCAGGTAAGTGGTCTAGGTTCGCCGTTTTCAATGTGTTAGGTTCAGCACTCGTGCCGTCTTGTGGGCGTTGGCATAAGATCGCCTGCTATCCGGGCCATCACATAAAACTATGGTTGGTTTTATGGTGATGCTTTACCCTAGGATTAGGTTAGTTTTAAGGTAAGGTATGAGTTATTTTTGGATAAAGGTTACTGGTAATTTTTACCATTAATTTATGGCTAGTTATAAGGTTAGGTTAAAAGGTGGTTTTATGCTTGCTTTTACGTTAGTTTTATGATTATGGCTAGTTCTAGGGTTAGTCTTCTGCTGAACAAGTTTAAAAATTCTCCACTTCTGTCTCCTGTGAAATTCTATCTGACCTACTTGCAAATTGTTCCCTCCCTTCTTTGCTTTTCCCTGCCCACTTGAACTGAACTTCTTTGCTTATTCCCATCGCCTTTAACCTTGAAACTTCGAGTCACCCGTACTGTTGCATTGTCCTTTCACACACTTGTGACGGACGCTTGTGAAAACCCGTCATTTTGTCGTCTCAAGTCAGGCGTTATATTTGGCCAACTCATTTGTTTTAACTACGGGTATCTACCGTTGACGTACGCGTTTCTCTGCGGCACCGAACCGTTGAAAACAGTGCCCAACAATTTTGCCACGTATTGGCTGAGGTTGAAAAATGTAATTCTCATGCATTCCAAGGGACAAATAACTTCAGATCAAATGTTCAAAGAGGACGAATCGGACAAACCGTGTCAAGTAAAAACAAAAACCTCTGATATTCCTGCCGGCTCTTGTAAGTTAGGTTTTGGTAATTGCGCCAGTCGTAGAAATAATGCAGCTCGAAAGGCCTTTAAAATTTCTCCACTCAATTAGAAACGTGTTAGAAGAGAAGTCGAGCTCGAACGTGCAACTCTTGATGTCGAGAGAAAAACAAAACTCGTTAGAGTTGAGGCTGAGGCTGAGACTGACGTCGATTCGGGAGACGATACTGAGTATGTGGAATCCTTAGAGTGGACCGCGCGCGTAGCTCAGTACTTAAAAGAATGTACAGTGAAAGATGGAGCTCTGGAAGGCAGTTGTCAATGGATTAAAAACTGTAGTGAGACACCTCGAGCGAATACGATGACACCAGTGGTGGCCAGTTTGGAATTGCCTAAAGTAGAGTGATGGAAAACCTGCACACTATTTGTGGAAATTGTACAGTGAACGATGACGCTCTGGAAGGCAGTGTTCGATGGATTCAAAACTGTAGTGAGACACCTCGAGCGAATACGATGACACCAGTGGTGGCCAGTTTGGAATTGCCTAAAGTAGAGTTGTGCTATTTTGATGGAAAACCTGCACACTAATGGAAATTTGTTCGCCAGTTTGAGATGTAGGGTGGAAGATCCCGGACAAAGACTCTTGTACCTAACGGGCTATTTTAGAGCATATGCGAGAGCGAGAATGTACAGTGAAAGATGGAGCTCTGGAAGGCAGTTGTCAATGGATTCAAAACTGTAGTGAGACACCTCGAGCGAATACGATGACACCAGTGGTGGCCAGTTCGGAATTGCCTAAAGTAGAGTTGTGCTATTTTGATGGAAAACCTGCACACTAATGGAAATTTGTTCGCCAGTTTGAGATGTAGGGTGTAAGATCCGGACAAAGACTCTTGTACCTAACGCGCTATTTTAGAGCATATGCGAGAGCGAGAATGTACAGTGAACGATGAAGCTCTGGAAGGCAGTTGTCAATGGATTCAAAACTGTAGTGAGACACCTCGAGTGAATACGATGACACCAGTGGTGGCCAGTTCGGAATTGCCTAAAGTAGAGTGATGGAACACCTGCACACTAATGGAAATTTGTTCGCCAGTTTGAGATGTAGGGTGGAAGATCCCGGACAAAGAGTCTTGTACCTAACGGGCTATTTCAGAGCATATGGGAGGGCAGTGATTGAAGAATTTTGTCATGTTACCTTCTTCAGTGGCATACAAGAGAGCAAGAGAGATACTTGGAAACTTGTTCCGCCAACTGCCTATTGTTGCACGTTTCCTTCTTGAGGGACTATTTAGTCAGCCACGGCAGACTACACATACGGCAAAGTCACTTTCCGACTTGTGCATTAAAATGAAGGGTTATGAAATTGCTATCACGCGCGTTGCCGAGCTCATATGATCAGCTACCGATACGTACTTCCAAACAATAACTTTCTAGAACGATTCTGGGATGGTCATATATTATATACACAATGAATCAACCATGTTCTGCACATTTGTGGCCGACCGACTGTCGGTTATATATGATCTCTCTGCAAGATTGCAGTGGAGAGACGTGAGTTCGGATGATAACCCACCATACATAGCTTCTGGGTTTACGTGTACTTTTGCGCTCGTACGGAGATGGTTGCGTGGTGCATAATTTTTGGTTTGGCCTAAAAGCGAATGGCAGGTACAACCACCAGTGGGACAACCCGAAGGCTTGGAATTCAAAAGGACAACAGCCCACGATCATTATTTAACTCAACATGACAGTTTGGACAAATTGGTTATGCGTTTTTTAAGTTGAACAAGGCTACAAAGGGCCGTGGTCTGGCTCCTGCGTTTCAAGCAGTACATCGCAGTCTCTGTCGGTGAGGCGCCACAGAAGACTTTGGAAATGTGCCACGATAGTGATAGTTTGATAAAGCATGTACAGCGCCAGAGCTTTCCTCAAGATCTAAGTATTTTCCGATCCATGCAAATGTATGTTGATTGTCAAAGAAACAACGTATAAGGAGATTGTGTCCAGTTCTGTTTCATGGAATAATGTACGTTGGGGGTCGCTTGAGCTATTTGAGTTTCTGTGAGTCATTTAAACATCTAGCACTTTTTCCAAACCAGCATCACGTAACGGATTTGGTAATAAACTATTTTCATGAACTAGAAGAGCACTGCAGGATGGCACAAGTTTTGGATCGTAACCGGAAGTACTACGGGTAAGCGTATACTCGGAGCATTTTTATTTTACTGACGTAAATTTAGGCCACCTCAAGGCTAGATGATGGCTCCGCTTTCCATTCAATGAACAGAGATTGGATAGCATCCGTGCAAATTTGTTGGAGTAGACTATTTTGGACCCTTTAAGACCGAACGTAGATGGTCTTATAAGAAACGCTATGGTTGCCTGTTTCGTAGCCTACAGACTAGGTCCGTATATCTTGAGGTGGCCTCTAGTCTCTCTACGGATTCCTTTCTCTAGTGCCTGATGTGGTTAATTAGTACGCAAGGATGGCCAAATGACATCTATAGTGACAATTGAACCAACTTTAGTACAGGATTTTGACAGATTTTAAATAATTCCTTTGACCCACTTGTGAAAACCTCGGCGGCCTCGGTGGGATTTGAACCCAGACAAGCAAGGGAAAGGCTTAAGTACAACCAACGCTTTAGCCAACTGAGCAACGAGGCCACACCGGGAGCCGTGAGTTTAATCACACTGGAGTCAATTTGTCCGCCCAACCTACAAATAAATTGTGCCTGGTAGTCATCTGGTGGATTCTAGATTGATTGCTTAGGAAATCCTGCTTGGGCAGTCAGCTTACTGTATCAGAATCGGTGGATTCCATACGTTGCAGGAGGCTGGGCGGATAACTTAACCCAAGTGGAATTAAACTCACGGCTTCCCGTGGGGCCTCGTAGCTCAGTTGGCTAGAGCGTTGAGTGTACTAAAGCCTTCCTCTTGCTGTCGTGGGTTCGAATCCCAACGAGGCTGCCCAGTTTCACAAATGGTTCAAAGGAACCCACTCTGTTGAATCAAGGTGAGAGCTTCGAAGAGGAATACATAATTGGGATCAAAAGAAGGTCTCAGATCAATTACTAACTTCACACCGCACTCACACACACACTCACTCACCCACCGCAAACCATCGCGGAGGAGTATGAGAGCGTGTGATCCTGTCAGTCAAACGAATTCTGATTTCGCTGTATAACGCGCAATGCATAACTGCTGAGCAACTCAGTGCCGCTTTTGTACAAGCCGAACGCGTATTAAATAACAGACCGCTGATTCAACCAGCATCAGACACTAATGATCTGGAACCCCTTACACTGCACGATTTTTTATTAATGCATAAAAGTCTGGGGCTGCCCAGCACTGAGTATGTTGAACACAGTATTAGGCTGGGTATAAACAACAACACTATCCGGCGGGTGTCTTTTGACGAATACAACAGCGTACAAAATGGCATCTAGCGTCCCGAGAGTTGAAATCAGGTGACGTGGTCTTGATGGCTAGTGAGCACAGGCCTCGTGAAAAGTGGCCACTAGGGGGGTGCGAAAAGAGTCACGATGGCTTAGACGGGATGCCAATCACAATTATCCTGTCGGTTAGCCTTATATTATTATATTTCATTACCTTTTTATGACCCCTCGTGCCCTGGCCTATTATTAACATGCTTTTTTAAAAAAATAAATTCACTAGCCGTTTTCTTCGGTTCCTTTATGCTTTTGCAATCTCGATAGTTCGATCGTCGATTTCGATCATGTCCACCGTATGCTCCACGGAAGGGTAGTGCAGGGACGGTGACTTGCGCGTGAGTTATTTTTAAGTGATAGTAGCCTTGCGCTGCAGCTACCAACATCTCTCCTCCTCCCCCACCTGAACCTGGTGTCAAGACAGAGTTTAGAAGACCGGAGACGGGAGAGGACGCAGGTGGCTGGCGCGGCCGGAGCCGCCCCTGGGCGTACAACCACACCTGGCTCAGATCCCATGGAGTGGGAGTGCCATAAAGGCCACATTAAGAGGGAGCCATTGCAACCTGACTCTCAGTCCGCCAGTCAGCCACTCCACACATAAGGTTGACCACGCGGTTCGAGTTATCCCGTCAGTTGGCAACCTTCCAAGCCACGTCTTTAAGCGCACCGTGATAGTTCCAAGCGCGTTAGATTGTTTATAGTGAGGAAAATGCGCTGAGCTCTCGACCTCATTCTCTCCCCACCACCAAAATCAGACCACTGTCCGAGCCGGTCAGTTGCCTGATGTGGGAGTGGGCGCATTGGCTAACGGGTCGGCGTACCCGTCTTCGCGCGCCAAAGCACGACCTGGCCCCTCATAACGCACACATCAGGTTTCACTTACTCAGAGGATATGGAGCAGCCATCGCCGTCTGACTCCCAGTCCACTGGTCAGCCACTTGACACACACAGCACATACGCTGAGCCGACGGCGTCGTCTGGTGTAAGCGTCAAATTGGCAGCCTTCCCAGCCATGGTTTCTACGAAACCGTGATATATTCTGGTAAATGGTGACTGTGAGGGTGTTGTCGATGTATTGGTGTAGATAGTGTGTGCTGATGTAGCTTAGCCTCCGGTGGTTTTTGTGAATGTGCATGTGTCCGAAAAGGCCCATGCAGTGTGCGAATGTGCAGGAGCAGTGAGGGCAGTGGAGGTGGGCACGTCGACTGTATGTTGGAGCCCCAGGCGCTGATTCACCAGCCACCATGCGATGGATTCGCAGGAGGCCGATCAAGCCGATGTGTGACTTGAATTTGCAGGTGCAGTGTGGGCAGGAAAAATCGAAAGAGGCTGAGGGGGGTGTCATTCATGGTAGTGGGGTGGCGGTAAGAATGGCTGGAGCTGAGGGTGTGTATGAGGTATTGGTGTTGTCGGCATTTCGGTGAATTCCGCTGTCATGGATGCGCATGTGACCGAAAAGGCCTATGCGATGAGTGAATGCACGAGGACAGTGAGGGCAGTGAATGTGGCGATCTCTGCTGTGTGTTGGAGCTCCAGGCACTGGTTCACCAGTCTCTGTACGATGGATTCGCAAGTGACCGATCAGGCCGATGCATAAGGTGAATGTGCGGTCGCAATGAGGACATTTTAGGAGAGTGTCCCCATCGCTGATTGTGGAAGTGGTGGTGGCGGTGGTGAAGGTAACACGTGCTGAGCTTTGTGATGTGATGTCGATGATTATGGGACTAATTGAATTGATGCCAGGGGTGAGGGTGGGGGAGTCCGAAGGAGGGTTGACAGAAGTTGACGTAGAATTTTGAATTGTCGGATGGTTGATGCATCGCGTCCGAAGATGTCCGACTAGGCCGATTCGCGCGCGGAAGGTGCGGTTAAATCGCGGGCATGTTCGAAGGGCCTGGGCATTGGCGATGTTGGTCCGGGGCGCTGGTGACTTTCGTGCCGCTCTTTTGGTCTTGGCAGCGGCGATCCTTTTGGCTTCGTAGATTGCTGCCCTGTCTTCACTGTTCTCCTCCAAGCCGATCGATTCCGGGCAAGGTCCTCCCAGGACTCTTGGTTGATCTGCAATTGCTTCAGGGAGGTCTTCAGAGTATCTTTGTAGCTTCGTACTTAACCCCCTTGTCGATGGGAACCCACGGCGACATCTCCATAGAAGAGTCGTTTGGGTAGCCTTTCGTCATTTATCCGCACATGGTGACCGCTCCAGCGCAGTTGCAGTTTTTTCAACTGAGCGTAAATGCTGATAATGCCTGTTCGTTCTAGCATTTCCGTGTCCGGTATCCTGTCTTGCAAATTCAGCTTTAGTATTCTGTACAGACCGCTGAGGTGGAAGTGGTTGAGCTTCTGCGCCTGCTTTTGATAGATCGTCCACGTCTCCGCTCCATACAGCAGCGTCGGCAATATGACAGCTTTGTACATCTTGAGTTTGGTGCTGATGTGGAGACCATGTCGATTCTAGACCACATTTTGCATACTTCCAAAGGCTTGGCTGGCTTTAGCGATCCGATGGGCGATCTCATAGTTTACTTTGGTGCTTCGTGAGAGATTCCTGCCAAGGTACGTGAAGGTTTCCACATATTTAAGTTTAGCGCCATTGACGTTGATGTGAGCTGCATTGTAGAGAGTGTTGGGCAACGGTTGATGCATCACAACCGTTTTCTCAGTGTTTATGCAAAGTCCGAAGTTTTTCAGTCTTACAGTCGGTCTCAAGAAGAACCCTCGGTTGACAAGGTACAAATTTACGACTACAAATACGCGTCCCAGATTAACAGCACCAAGGCACCTGATAGCACTGTCACTCCTTGTTAACGAGTGTTATTTCGAAGATAACCTTCGCTGAAGACCTTTCAACTATGCACCACCTGTGGAAGCGCCGGGTAGGCAGCAGCCAGGCTAACGCGGAACGCATCTCTCGAGATTAATGGCTGTCAATCTGAAAAAAATTGACAGCTTCAAAATCTCGGGACGATGCTGCTGTCGAATGGACAGAGTAGGGACGACATTGTCTCCGAATCGATGCTGATTGCCAGGTTTTCTCAAGCCTTAGACCGTGCCTATGCACCCGACGCGACATCTCCCTCGTCACAAAGATTCGCGTGCATTGTGCATCCGTCCAGTCAGTCCTTCTCTGTGGTTGTGAATGCTGGGCTGTGCGTGTGGAAGATGAGCAAAAACTGGAGGTATTTGATCACCATCCTTCGAGTGAAGTACACCGACTTCGTCCCAAATGAGACAGTCCACACTCGCTGTGACAAAATTGCAACTATATCCCAGGCCATCGAAGGAAGACACCTCAGGTGGTCAAGGCACGTTCTTTGTCGTCCATCTCACGAACTTATTGGTGTTGCCATCAAGCTGACACCGTTTCTCATTTGGAGGCACCGAGGAGGGAATCAGCTCAAAACCTGGCTCGACAAAGTTCGTCGAGACATGGAAGTGGTTCTTGGACCTTCGGTATAGGGTCTGCGTCGCTGACGAAGAGAGTGGGTTGAACTGTCCAGAGCTGCTGCCGCAGATCTCCACGCGGGGTGAGGTGTAGCCTGGGACATCATCGAGGCATGATTGCAGCTGTACTCAGTACAAGCTAGTACAACTACAAGTTACAATGAGGGCACTAGGGACTGAGTCCCCAGCGGCAAATCTGAGTCAAGTCGACTGCTGATCACGCGGTGGCCTAGTGAGTGCCCCGTGAGAAGGGGCAGTTTGTGGATTTTCCAGACGCTTGGCATGGTCATCCGTATTCCTCTGACATTTGGAACACAAGGGTGCTGACCTGCAGAAAAAGGCCTAAAATCCATTTTGTTGGTTGAGTCAGACCCAGAGGAAGCAGTACATTTTTTAAAAACAACCCAAAGGAAAGTTTTGTTACTCCGGTGTGATGGTCCGGAGACAATGAAACAACCTGATTTCGCCACACTGATAAGTGGCCTCAGAAGCCAGTAGCAGACGGTGCGTAGTCGGAGAGCGTGTCGGTTAGCGTATTATTTTTGATAGCCCAGCGTCGCATCTGTACGATGGGGTTGTGCATTCCTAGCACCAGGTTAGGTTGACCAGCTCTTGCAATACACCCCACCAGTAAACCCCCTATCACCATGTTGCCCATGGTATAGTAACCTTCAGCACCGCTTTTCTGAGTGGTGACACTTATTGAGCTCCCACCACGAAAAATCCTGATTTTCGTTGGCATCATGCAAAGGTGAGTCAAACATGTAATTCTGTATAAATGTGAATCTACGCGGCAGCAATAAAGATTGTTGTTTATTGCCATGATTTCATTTAACTTACTTTGAAGGAGACCACTGAATAAAGGCAAGTATAAAAAATTACGGGACGCCACATTTTCATCGACTTTATACAGCCTATCCGCTTTTCCAGTCATCGGCAAACCAAAATAGTCCGAAATAACCGGGGATTCTCAGTAACTCAGATGTTTCCTCTTCCTTACCGGAGTGGATTATATCAGTAACAATACCATTTCGAGTTAATTGTGTTTTTTCATGAACAGCTGCCATGAGCAATGCGGTTGTACATTAGACAAATACGAAGTCATATTAGGGCACGAATAGCCTCAACTGGTGGGAGGGTTTTTGGCCAACCTGCACTAAGCTCACGCTCTCAAAAAACTGTTTTTCTTAAGGATACGTCACCTTTACTCGCCTATTGGACTGTCACATGTGACACAGTCACTGGGATTTTTTAGCAAATCCACCGCTTAGCTCCCCAGGAATATGGTCAATTCAAACTGTTTGTACAGAAACGTTTTTAAGAGAAGCCATTTCATGTGATGCTTTACTGGTTAATCACATTCTAGCGATGGCGAACATTTTATTTAGAGCTTCGTGAGAGAGGATGCATAATCTACGCATTAAAATGCTACTGGGTGTCTTCAAGAAGGTCACAACGTTTCACACGACCGGAAATTGAGTTCACTGGACCACAACTTCATACGGGTTCATGACTGTGCATGTGTAAAATGCAAGGTAATAAAAATGACCACGATTGTAACTTCCTTTAATGAACACATAGATACTGTGCAGAGTTAAGAACAAGAATGCAATATTTGAAAAGTTCGTTTGCTTTTCAGTAAAACAAAATAGTTAAGTGGTATATTTACTTCTGGTAGTCTTTTGTCTGTAATCTGCCGGTTGAATATACTTTCTAGTCAAATCTTAGGGACATCCGTAACATCAAGTAGATAAGACACGGAAATAGGAACACACGAACTCGGTAATAAAATGGCCATCAGCAAAATTTCTGTAAGAATAACTGTTATCAGTGTATAACCCAAAGCCCTAAAGCTAACGTTAATCGTTATCCTTAAGATTAACCTTTAAGCTAAATAAGTGTAAGACTCCCGGGAGACAGGACATTTATTTTCCTGCGTCTTGTCGATTAGTTTGCTGTTTGGCCATTTTATCCTCCCCATGCGATAATATACTCTTTATATCAAACTGTAGTTCACCTGCCACTGGTGTCGATTAACGTCCATTGCCACAATAAGCTTGCCTGTGAAAGGGTTTGTTAAGAAAAGTATGAGCGCCATGAACATTTTAAGGTGAACATTTTACCTTACACCATCTTGAATAGGCTATATATTTGGGCGCTCCTTACCTGTGACAACGATTATGATAATGCGTGCAGCACCCTAAAAGATTACTTATCCACAACCGCTAAACCCGAAGAATTTCAAGGGTAACTAAGTATTTTTTATCAACTATTTAGGTTTTTATTATGAACGAAATTTTTTTGAATACAGCGGATATCCCTTATTACAACAAACGCCATTTAAATCCCAGGTAATATGCCTACCAACTTTAAGAACAGCTCCAAGCACATTGACCCAGGGCCAGGAGAGTTCATCATAGCCCGTCCATTAGGGCTTGAACTGCATATAAAGTGAGAGCAGTACGTCAATTCAACCTATGAGTAACTGACAAAAGGGCTTATTCAACTTGTGTTCACAAACATATCAAGATAATCGCTTTACGAAATCATCAAATAAGTGGCCATTTACAAGCCTTTTAACATCCTCGTTTCAGAAGTTAATTTATATCAGTGAAATCTTTTCTGTCCAGCTTAACATTCAGAGTCCACTCGTCGAGTTTAGATAAGCCTGGTTATCTTTTGCTTTCGTTCATTACTGCGCAAAATTGCATTTTTAACAGTCTTCGCTGCCACTGCTCCCGCATTTGGCCCACCGCACTCCATCTTCCTTAGGGTACCTTCGGCTCGACTGATTCTGTTAGGCTCGCGCGAGCAGAAAGGCGTGAGGCTAAAAGGGTGTTCACAGTAGCAGTAAAGGTCTGAACAGCTTGTGAGCCTGCTCCACTTGCTAATCACATAGTGGCGTTCTTATACTCAATCCGTCTTCTAAACAGTTTTTTCTTTTGCTCCCCTCGGTTGCATTTACGGCTGCCTGTACTTCTCAGTACCAAAGAACGGGGAAGTCATAGTAACATAGATGCTGATAATAATATTATTAGTAGAAGTTGCACCAATTATATCATTAGCAATAGTATTTATATTTTCCGTTGCTATTATTGATCCCAATTATTAGTAATAGAAACAACAGCACGTTTTGGAGCAGTAGCATTGTCAGTCGTAGTAGCAGTAGTAGTAGTAGTAGTAGTAGAAGTCGTCGTAGTAGTCGTCGTAGTAGTAGTAGTAGTAGTAGTAGTAGTCGTCGTAGTAGTCGTCGTAGTAGTAGTAGTAGTAGTAGTAGTAGTAGTAGTAGAAGTAGTAGTAGTAGTAGTAGTAGTAGTAGTAGTAGTAGTAGTAGTAGTAGTAGTAGTAGTAGTAGTAGTAGTAGTCGTCGTCATTTTAGTCGTCGTAGTAGTAGTGGTTTGCCCTCCCCCAAAGGCGCAGTGTGGTAGCTGCACTGAACCAACGGAGGGGCAACATCCCAGTACCGCAGGAATTATTCGAAATGCTTTCCCATGTCACATGCCGTACATTGGGGGTGCTAGCTCATGATGGTGCAGGTTGAGGCCACGTGAGTCACCTGCGTTTGACCCCCTCCGGTCTACTTAAGTCCCTCTTGACACCGGGGAGGGGTAGATGAAGAAGGAGAGAGTGTGGTAGGTACAATGCAAATCTACTACCAGTGTACTCTAATTCACTCGCAAGTCGCTGTCCCTGCGCCATTATTTTGTGGAGCACACGGTGGACGTCGTTGAAACCGACGGTTGAACTGTCGTTGTACAACAGCAGTATTAGTCATAGTATTCATATTTGTGACAGGGCAAACATCGCGAACGATGATAGCTACCGTCTGTTCTCCGATCTAGTGGCTTGTGCCGAATGAGTGATAGCAGACTAGTGCGACAAACACAGCACTCTCGCCTCCCTCGCTTCTCTGCGTCCGCTAAACAGAGGGAGTCAGGATAACCGCTGGTGTGTGCGGGTATAGGGGCTAAAGGTTCAAGCAGCCTGTCTTCGCGTGCCACCTATTACCTGGTTTCGCATAATATACCAGGTTGATTCCAACATGACGCTGCTACGATGTCACGTGTGGATTAGGGGCATAAATACCAACTTAAAAGGAGGCATCAGCCCCGCAACTGTGTGACTGACTGGCCTAGTTCCGTTAGCCACTGCTAGACTCTGACTGTGGAATGATGTATGGAGAGGGAAAATCCATCCATCGATCAAAACGCACCAAAGGTTGTGACTAAGGGCGAGGGATTGCACCGATGTTGCAGTATTTAGAGGATCTAGTTTCGAGGTCACTACATACCTATCACAATTGGCAGCGCCCAAAAGGCATCTCGAGACTACAACACCTGCGCAATCCACTTATCTGACTTCTCTCTGATTCGAGTAAGAATTCGAAACGCCAGCTTGATGAAGATTTCGGTCCAAAGATATTGTCTCCTTCTTTGTGACTGCTCCCTGCAAATCGCCTCTGCGTTTTTATCAGGACACAGCTATCATTTCTCAATATAAAACACCAATGCAAATCATCTTCAGGAACTATGTCAACCAAAGACGATAGGATTATTGCTGCGTGGATAGATAACAAAATAAGGATGCAGGTACATAAAAAGTATGCCTGCACCCTCATGAGCAGCTGTCCCACTATGTTGTGTCCTATCTTCTTCATTGAGGAAGTAATATTTAAATTGTACAACTTCTGCTTTTTTACCTTCTTCGGATTCGTCAAGACATATTGTCGAAGTTTAGATTTGCAACATCCCAACGAAAGCCTTTCTTTAGATTCCTTTGAATCACATGGATTACTTGCATCTATTTAATTTCACCCCTAGACTAGACCGCAGGCCCTGAAAGTCATCAGGGCTCTTCAAATAACTCTTAGCGAGTCTTAGGACATCTGCAATATAAGCAGCATTCTTTGAGTTGTCTTAGTAAGACTAAGGGGCGAAAATGTCTTAGTTTATGGAAATAAGGCCGCATTGTAAATTTTAAAGGACAACCGCTTTGTTCGTTGGCAGTTCTTTGAGCATGATTGGCGTCAGGTATCGTCTGCTAGACAAAACTAATAGTCGTACTTCACGTATTCCGGGCCTCAATATGGAAGTATATCAGCCCCAGCACAGATACTTGGGTGCACACTACAGCAAAAAGCGAATCATTGTTCTCTACCCATCAAACCACAGAAGGACTGACTGGCAACCCTCCAGTTTACGTCTGTTGGCCTATTATGGCGGCTGGAATTGCTCCGATTGCTTCCAGTCAGGAGATCAGGTGAGCTGAAAATACCTGCTCTTCCCCGTGTTTCGGAAGTCATGATGATTCATGCAGAAAACATGCACAGGCGGAAAGCGTTTTAAGTCATATTCGGTGAGCGTACCCATGTATGTATTTATTAATTCCTTTCCGGTGTAGACACACGGCGAGGAGAAAACGGGGAAAAGCAACTAAAAAACAAGGATGCAATCGAGTGTGTGCAAACATATCCAAAAAAGATGAATTTATTATGGCCTGCATCCGACATATTGGAGAGGGAGAGTGTCCGTGCAATGTGTTGTTCATTGCTGTAACGCATAGTGACAGAATAAGAGTATATATAGGTCAGATCATAATGGCAGGGGAGACTTAATTATTAATAAAAATTTGGTTTGGTTAACCCGATTGACACCACCCTTCCTTCGCCCATATCCACTGGTTCAGGGAGCTGGTTTGCATTGACAGAACTTTGCAATTCACTTGAACTGCTTCGTGGGCGTCAACACGGTAGCTGCTGTCAATCAGGTGACCCCCAGTTGCTCTAAAACTAGATTACCTCACGCTATGATACAGCTAAACAGCATGAGGATTTCGCTTAGATAGTCGCCTAGTTGTTCGATCGGAACAATCTACTCCATAGGAACAAATGTAGGTGTTAATGCTTATTGAATAGATCTGAAAGGCCGGTCTATGCATATCACCGAGGCAAAGAAGGGGAGTGCTTGAGAATAGTGATCAAATATAGACCAGAGGATGCAAGCAGACCAGAGCAGAGTTGGGAAGGCGTCGTTGGAATTCGCTGGCTGGATCCCCGAGATGACAATTTAGACAATGGCTCCTGAAATCCAGGTACAATGATCCGTTTCCAACTGTCTGGTGGAATATATTTGAAGCCAGCGAAGATCACCTAGAGATTCTGTAGCTGATATATGCCATTTTACTTACAGAGGACATTCACAGGATAACATAATAAAACGGAAGACCTCACCTGGAATCATTTTTTTAATCATTGCTTTAATTATCGGAAGTTTTTTGAAATCGTGCTTTATATTATCGAAGAATATCGTTTGGACGTTGACCGACAATCGTGCGCGATCCGAAAGGGTGGGGTCGCCTTCATTGTGGTGTATGCCTACTTGGCTCTGTCCCGAAGCTCCAAATGAAGAAGACTTTCAGTGAGCTAAGCAGCCTTGAGACAATCTCCGCTGGGCATCTGTAGTCACAGCTGGTATAATGTACCATCTTATATAGATATGTGGAAACGCAATGCAGGGTCTTCCGGTCTGCAGGAGCCATGTCCAGATATCAGATCATAGGGTTCCGTTCTTGTTCATGCTACCGTTAAAACCTCTGCATTTCCGGTCACTTTGCCATGGGGCACACTGCTTCTTGTTCCTTCATGAAGGACCTCCCTTGCCTAACATTTTCTATGGGTCCTAAAAATGCCGCATAAGCATAATATACTTCAAAAGAAAGCATTATATAGACGGAAAAAGCTTTTTCATAATTGTTTGCAAAGGATATTTGCCTAAATTTATGTGCAGTTAATATGAATTTTAACGATAGCTATGACCGTATCCCAAGTGAATGTGCCTCTGTTTATTGTTATATCTAAATCATTTCCTTCAAAGGCCAGGGAAGATGAATCATCTTGAGGCAGCGAAGTTGGCCGTAGATTACAAAACTGCCCGTTGATAAGCATTCGTGTATACGGGCGTTTCCTTATAGGTGAAAAAATCCTGCGTCGGTCGTCAAATGTGAGGCCCCATGAGCCTTAAGTTTGCTAGAAAATCGAAATGGGGTAAGACAAAGAAATGGGATCACCCCGCTGCTCATCTAGCCCCCTCCCCACCCCCGAAATTCAAGGGAAGTTCCCCTTAATTCTGGAGCGGTGACCTACAGTCAGTAACCGACGCCATGAAAGGTTAATTGAAATTCTAAAACGCGCTCTGGATTACGAAGGAGTTCTTAAGTGGAGCTGTTATATTTAGGCTTGCGTGGACTAATCCCGTAATATTTCAGATGCACCAGGAGGTTAGAATTTAAGTGTGCTTTCGTACGGTCATCTGCGAAAAACACTTGGTTAATAATTACTATTAAGGTACTCGGAGGTTTTTTTCTATTGATTTTGATGCCCTCAAAAATTTACATATATTTCAAATAAATTACTTTTTTGGTCAAAGGTGGGATTCTTAAAACGTTTCCGATTCCCGAATATATTGAGCTCGATCTGCCACTAAAGTTTCGCTAGGGGTTTTCGGTCTGCAAAGTGGATGCTTTCCGCATATCAAAAAGCATAGATTCTCCTGTGTAATTTGGTGTTCATTAAATGTTACAATCGATCTGAACTAGGATGTATACTTCAGGGAGATCACTAATACGCAGACAGATACGATGCTATCTGAATGGATTTCGTACTGTCTTAACATCATCTCACGCTTCGAAACTTCTTAAAACCTGAAAATACCCTTCCGGTAAGTATAAAATAGGAAGAAAACGTGATTTGCCATCAACTGTGTACAAGAAATAATATTTTGGGCATAGTTTCTAAAACATATTTGAATATGTATTGTATTTGAATGTGTATTAATTAGGTTATTATTTTTTATCGAGTTTTGTGGCTGCTGGCGGTCAGAATGACGTGAACGCAAAATCCAGCATTCCCGCAAGCCTGAACGATCTTTGAATGATGCTTCATGATAATCAACCTACAACCCGCTTAGATAATCCTTCCTGATCTAAAGTGCGTTTCGAAATTCCGGCTGACGACTCATGAGATTGGTAACTGCCTGTATATGGGCGGTTTCGCCTTGTAAATAGCTGCATTTAAACCATGATTTCTTGTGACCAGAATTTGCTGGGCGTGGGAGGAGAAAGTGGAGTAGATGTAAATGCAAATTGGTTCTGCAACAGGAAATTTATTATACAAGTCCCCGCGTGTGACTCAACATCGTGGAACATTATCTGACAGCATCAATTGCACTATGAACCACTCGTATCATGTAAATGGCTTATTTTATGACACTTTAATTGGTGGAATAACCAGGCCCTCAAATGTGGCCCTATTTTGTCCTCTTAATGTGAGCTTCTAATCAAGTTTTAGGAGGCCCGTTCATTTGATTTAGTCAGTTACAGCAGCCATGACTCTGCTTTCTATTGGACCCTAGTGCGAGCGGCAGTAGCTTTGAACTGCGTGCATCGAAGGTCTCTTTAAATTATTTTAAAAAATATTCACGCACATCTCACTACCGTGTTCATCTCCAGAGTTAACGAGGAGCCTGGTCGTTTGCGGCAGCCGAGGAAACATTCGGCACACCACCGTTACGTTCACATACGATCTGTCCACGTTTGAGGGGTGCTGGCCTAACTGCAGCCACTGGGGCTGCGGATGTATATGTGTGTGCCCCCTAAACAGGCCACGCGGTAGATGCGCTGGACTAACACATGGGCCAAATCCGGGTCCTTCAGGCGCTATTATTATTTTGAATTCGGTCCCATAGCAAATGCCGAACATGGGGATGCACGTACCCAATTTGGGCATGCGTTGGTGCAGGCTCATGACCCTACCCGCTCTCCCACTCCATATGAGATGATTCATCTGCGCTGAACCCGCATCCGGTCTTCTTGACAGTTTCTTGACACATAGGCACAGATGGGTAAGGGAAGAGAGAGTGTGATAGATGCTGTGTAAGTCTACTATCACTTAAAACTAATCCACGCGCAAGTCAACGTCCCTACACCACCCTTCCGTGGAGCATACGGTGGACGTCATCAGACTAAGAATGGTCGAACTGTCGTGTGCAAGATGCCACCACTTTGTATAGAAACGGCTGCGAGAGATTCAGGGCGCCTGGATGGTCCGCAAGTCTGAGGAAATCCAAGTGTATGCAGACCGCAATGAAATGATAAAACTGCTTCAAAGCCATCAAGGCCATCTACGGCCACTGCATCGAGGGAAACCAACCGCTGCTAAGCTCTGATGGCACAACACTTCTGGCAGAGAAATCGCAAAATTCTGAAGCGCTGGGTCGAGCACTTCATAAGCGTGCTAAATTGCTCATCAGCCATCTCCGATGCTGTCATTGACCGGCTTCCCTCAAGTTGGCACGAACAATGACCTTGATCTGCCACCTCCCCTACCAGAAACCATCCAGGCCGTGCAGCAAATTTCTAGCGGGAAAGCATCAGGGATCTGACGCAATCGCACCGGAAGCCTTCAAGCACGACGGGCTCTGGTTTGATGGCAGAAATTACCACGCTCTTCCGGAATTTGTTGTGCCAAGCACAAGTTCCTCAGAATTCCAAAGACGTGACCATCGTCCATAACTCAAGCGGAAGGTGAACCGGCAACTCTCCGATAATCACAGAGGCATCTCGTTGCTCAACATCGCCTCGCATCCTTCTAAATCGTCTGAACGGTCACCCTAGAGCAGGGCCTGTTCCCGGAAAGCCAATGTGGCTTCCGCCGACACCGAGGAACAACCGATATGATCTGTGCCGCCCGCCAGCTACAAGATAAGTGCCAGGATATGTGAACTCACCTATACACTACCTTCGTGGATCTAACGAAAGCCTTTGACACGATTAATCGCAAAGGACTGTGAAAAGTCATGCAGACATTTGGCTGGCCTGAGCGGTTCACGCAAATGGTGCGTCAGCTTCATGTCGGGATAACGGCGCGTGACACTGACAACGGAACGGTATCCGAAGCATTCGCAGTGACCAATGGAATGAAGCAGAGCTGTGTACTGGCCCCCACCCTCTTCAGTACGTTCTCTGCTATGCTGATGGGCACCTTCCGTGATGAGCAGCCTGGGATCCGTATCGCCTAAAGAACTGATGGGCACATTCTCAACAGTCGGCGTATGCAGGCTTCAACACGAGTGTCTACGACTACAGTCCATGACTTGCTATTCGCAGACGACTGCGCCCTTAACACCGTGACGGAGGACGATATGCAATGGAGCATGGACCTCTTCGCGTCTGGCTGCGCCAATTTTGGATTAACAGTCAGTACAGCCAAAATGGTGGTCATGCTCACCGACTCAACGTCAACTGTTTTCAACTCAAGAATGGAAAACTTTTGCTTATCTTGGAAGCACGCTGTCACGCAACACAAGAATCGACAACGAGGTTACTCAACGGATCTTTAAAGCCAGTCAGGCCTTCGACCGGCTGCAGGCCTCCGTCTTGAATGGCAGTGGTATTTACCTAAACACCAAACTGAAGGTGTACAAGTCCACCGTCTTGACAACACTCCTTAACGGAGCGGAGACCTGGGCCGTCTACTTGAACCAAGCCAGGAAGCTTAATCACTTCCATATCAGCTGTCTCTGCAGAATCCTGAAGCTGATATGCAAGATAGGATTCAAGACACGGGAGTCCTGGAGCCGACCGGAATCCTCAGCATCTATGTCATGCTGAGGCAAGTGCAACTGCGATGGAGCGGCCACCTGGTGAGAATGGACGACGAGCGACCGTCGACTTGGGAGGACCTCGCCCAGGATAGACTGGCATGGAGAAGATCAGTTAAGACTGGTTCACCAATCTATGAGGCCAACCGCATTGCTGCTGCTAAGGCCAAACGGGCGGCTCTCAAGTCACAAGCACTGCGTATCAACACCGCCAATGCCTAAGCCATCCCTATATGCCCACGCTGTCAACGCGCATTCTGTGCGCGAATCGGCCCAGTCGGACATCTTCAAACTCGATGCAACAACAATCCCACAACATTAACCTCTGCCCCACCTACCTAAAACCCCACGACGAAGACCATCCGAACCAATAATAACAACTTCATCGATGCCCCACCGCCCACTATCACCGATACCATCCTCCCTCCTCCACCCCCTGCGCCGATCACGGCAACGAACAACACTTGCGGCACTCCCACCACCTTAGTAGCCTCCTCCGACTACCTGACACCTGCTACCTTCACCACCACTACCGCCCCCAGTACCAGTAATGTGGACTCGGTACTAACCTGTCCTCATTGCGATCACACATTCACCTCACACATCGACCTGGCCGGTCACTTGCAAATCCATCGCACAGAGAAGGGCGAACTAGTGCCTGGAGAACCAACGCATAGCAGATACCCCCACCTCCAATGCTCTCACTACCCACGCGCATTCACTCATCACATGGGCTTCATCGGTGACATACGCATCTACGTAAGCGGAATCCACCGCGATGCCAGCACATCTTGCGCACCCACTAACACTTCCCATATTCCTCACATGAGCTTGACTACCAGTACTAGCAGCAGATCCCTCCAGACTGAGCACGTCCCGACCTGTCTTGTCCTCATTGTCAATGCAGATGCACATCACGCATTGGCCTGATTGCATCCATTACACAGAGAGCGGCGAAGCAGTGCCAGGACCGCCCCACTGCCCACGCACATTCGCACACGGCGTGGGCCTATTAGGTCACATGCGTCTCAACGAAAATCTGTGGTAGAACACCGCCGGCTATACCACAACACTATATCTCTCCTCATCAGCCTAAACACCTCACATGATCACATGCAACACCACAAAGAACATGCTCTTAGTCTACATAGCTGATTGAGGGGCAAGCATGATCCTCGGCTCCTTCTCCATGTGGCTCCTCTGCTGCAGGTGAGATCTGAGCTTGAGAATATCACGGGGCGATAAGCGCCGTGGTTGGAAAGTTGCCAACTGATAATTAAACTTATATATCGCAGTCAGTGCAAGGTTTGTTGTGTTGAGAAGCTGACTGGTCGTCAGAGCGTCATGCTCCGATGGCTCCTTCTTGCGGTGATCTCCAGCCCTCTCACACATGTGAGATTTGAACCATTCAACCCCTGCTGTGTGAAATCCTGGTGCTTGTGTTTGGGGTGACAGGTCGTGTACATTGTACGCGTAGATCAGGTCACAAGCAGCTGCGCCCACTTCAGACAACTGACCGGCTCGGATGGGGGTTGATTGTTGGGGTGGGCGACAGATTGAGGTCGAAGGCTCAGCGCATTCTCCTCACTATAAACAATTTAACGCGCTTAAACCTATCACGGTGCGCTAAAAGCCGTCGCTTGGAAGGTTGCCAACTGACGGGATAACCCGGATCGCGTGGTCAGCCCAGTGTGTGTTTTGTGTGGAGTGGCTGACTGGCGGACTGAGTCAGGCTACAATGGCTCCTTCTTAATGTGACCTTTATGGCACTCCCACTGCGTGGGATCCCAGCCAGGTGTGGTGGAACACCCAAGGGTGGCTCCGGCCGCACCAGCCACCTGCGTCCTCTCCCGCCTCCGGTCTTCTTGACTCTGTCATGACACCGGGTTCAGGTGGGGGAGGAGAGAGTGTGGTAACTTCAGCGCAAGGCTACTATCACTTAAAACTAATTCAGGCGCAAGTCACCGTCCCTGCACCACCCTTCTGTAGAGTATACGGTGGACATCGTCGGACTACGAAAGTCAAACTGTCGTGTCTGTGCGCGTGTGTGTGTGTGCCCACAGATAGCATTTGGTCGCTCCATTTGTCTCGTACAGGTAGTGAATGCTCCTGTGGCCGCCTCTAACTGGAACCCAACTCTCACCTGTGGCTCCTCGAAGTTGGGTTCTTCCCAGCGGCCACACCCCGGGCAACCGTCCCGACCGGCGGGCTAAACCAGGTGAGGGTCTCCGGTGTTGTGTGTGCCTCCACACCCGGTATGTCTGACTCCCGAACTTCCCACCTCCCCCCCCTCTCAAAAAGTCCTACGGTGGGGGCGACAGCAACCCCTTAGGCGGTCCAGACTAACTCGGGTCGTTCTCCCACTAAAACGAATCCGTGACCCATAGTGGAGTTCGGCAGCCGTCTGGGATGTCCGAGCAGCCCTATTTAGGGATAGCACTGCTTGCCTCCTCGCGGAGTAAGGGGCTAGAAAATGTGCCCTAAAAAAATGCTGGGTCTCACGTCTTCTGCAGCCGGCTGCGGCTCGCAGATCGCAAACTAAGCGGTCGTAAAACTCAAACAAACAACAATACCCCCGTTCCATCCCATTCGTCATACTCTCCAGGCTGCTCGGGTGAGTCCACTCACACTAGCAGCCTGGAATGTTCGTTCCCTTTTAGACAATCCTAGGAGCAACCGGCTGGAACGGAGGACGGCGCTAGTCGCTCGGGAATTGGCACGCTACAAGGTGGACATTGCTGCTCTCAGCGAGACCCGATTCTCTGAGCAGGGTCAGCTGGAGGAGGTGGGGGCCGGCTACACCTTCTTCTGGAGCGGCCGGCCAAAGGCAGAGCGATGCGACGCTGGTGTTGCCTTTGTCATCCGTAACGACAACGTGGGACGTCTGCCCTGTCTGCCGCAGGGTATCGATGATCGCCTGATGAGCCTCCGTCTGCCTCTTCGGGGAGACCAGTTCGCCACCATCATCAGCGCCTACGCTCCCTCAATGACGAGCTCTGATGCGGCGAAGGACAAATTCTACGAGGACCTGCACGCCTTGCTGGCGACTGTGCTGAAAGAGGACAAGTTAATTGTCCTTGGTGAATTCAATGCCTGCGTCGGGACGGACCACGCTGCCTGGCAGGGAGTGCTGGGTCCCCACGGTCTCGGTAGCTGCAACGATAACGGCCTCCTTCTTCTGCCTACGTGTGCGGAACACCATCTCCTGCTGTCCAACACCTTCTTCCGCCTTCCGACGCGGGAGAAGGCCACGTGGATGCACCCTCGGTCGCGGCGTTGGCATCTGCTGGACTATGTTCTCGTCCGGAGGCGAGATCGACAGGACGTGCTGGTAACCAAGGCGATCCGCGATGCCGATGGTTGGACAGATCACCGCCTCATCATCTCCCAGATGAGGGCTCCGACTGCAACCCCGACGAAGGCCCCAAGGTAAGAGGCCACCAGGTAAGTTAAATACTCTTTTATTAAATTTGCTTGCTCACTGTTTTGATTTCAGCAACCAACTAACCGAGAAACTGGAGGACCTGCATGCTCTAGATTATAACGCTACCGTGGAGACGCGATGGCGTCAACTGCGAAATGTCATCAAGTCCACCGCCCTCGAAGTCCTCGGACGCGCCCGCCGTTAAAACCAGGACTGGTTTGACGACAATGACGTCGACATCAGCAACTTACTCGCGGAGAAGAATGGACTACACAAAGCCTACATAGACCTTCGGACTGACGCCACCAAAGCAGCCTTCTTCAGATGCCATTGCCTAGTACAGCAACGGATGCGGGGGATGCAGGATGCCTGCGTGATCTGAAAGGCTGGGGAAACCCAGGGGTATGCGGACCGCAATGAAACGAAAAACTTTTTCCAAGCCCTCAAGGCCATCGCCGGCCCGTGTATCAAGGGTACCGCACCGCTGCTCAGCTCTGACGGCACAACACTACTGACAGAGAAATCACAAATTCTGAAGCGCTGGGCCGAGCACTTCAGAAGTGTCCTTAATTGTTGATTAGACATTTCCGATGCTGTCATTGACCGGCTCCCTGATGTGGACACGAAAAATGACCTAGATCTGCCGCCTTCCCTACCAGAAACCATCCGGACCGTGCAGCAGGTTTCCAGTAGTAAAGCACCGGGATCCGACGCAATCCCACCGGAAGTCTACAAGCATGTTGGTCCATAGCTGATGGCAGAACTCACAACACTCTTCCAGGAGAAGTGGTGCCAAGGACATGTTCCTCAGGATTTCAAAGACGCGACCATCGTTCATCTCTACAAACGGAAGTTGAACCGGCAACTCTGTGATAATCACAGAGGCATCTTGTTGCTCAACATCGCGCGAAAGATCTTCGACCGTATCCTTCTCAATCGTCTGAACGGTCACCTAGGGCAGGGTCTGCTCCCGGAAAGCCAATGTGGCTTCCGCGACACCGCGGAACAACTGACATGATCTTGGCCGCCCGCCAGCTACAAGAGAAGTTACAAGAGATGCGAACTCACCTATACATTACCTTAGTGGATATAACGAAAGCCTTTGACACGGTAAATCGCGATGGACTGTGGAAAGTCATGCAGAAATTTGGCTGTCCTGAGCGGTTCACGCACATGGTGCGTCAGCTTCATGACGGGATGACGGCGCGCGTCACTGACAACGGGACGGTATCCGAAGCATTCGCAGTGACCAACGGAGTGAAGCACGGCTGCGTATTGGCTCCCAACCTGTTCAGTCTCATGTTCTCGGCTATGCTGATGGACGCCTACCGTGATGAGCAGCCTGGTATCCGCATCGCCTACAGAACTGACGGGCACCTTCTCGACAGTCGGCGTATGCAGGCTCCAACGCGCGTGTCTACGACTACAGTCCATGACTTGCTCTTCGCGGACGACTGCGCCCTTAACACCGTGACGGAGGAGGACATGCAAAGGAGCATGGACCTCTTCGCCGAAGGCTGCGCCGATTTTGGATTAACAATCAGTACAGCCAAAACGGTTGTCATGCACCAGCCGCCACCCAGCGTGGAATACAATGCTCCTCGAATCAATGTCAACGGTGCTCAACTCAAAAACGTGGAAACCTTCGCTTATCTAGGAAGCATGATGTCGCGCAACACGAGAATCGATGACGAGGTTGCTCAACGGATCTCCAAAGCTAGTCAGGCCTTCGGTCGGCTGCAGGCCTCCGTGTGGAATCGCCACGGTATTCACCTGAACACCAAACTGAAGATGTACAAGGCCGTCGTCTTGTCGACACTCCTTTACGGAGCGGAAACCTGGACCGTCTACTCGAACCAAGCCAGGAAGCTGAATCACTTTCATCTCAGCTGCCTCCGCAGAATACTGAAGCTGAGATGGCAAGACAGAATCCCGGACACGGAAGTTCTGGAGCCGACCGGAATCCTCAGCATCCATGCCATGCTGAGGCAAGTGCAACTGCGATGGAGCGGCCACCTGGTAAGAATGGACGACGAGCAACTACCCAAACGACTTTTCTATGGTGATGTCGCTACGGGTTATCGCCGGCAGGGAGGTAAAAAACGACGCTTCAAGGACACTTTGAAGAAATCGCTGAAGCAACTGCAAATCAACTCGGCGAGCTGGGAGTACCTCGCCCAGGATAGACCGGCATGGAGAAGATCAGTGAAGACTGGTTCAGCAATCTATGAGGCCAAACGGATCACCGCCATCAAGGCCAAAAGAGCGGCACGAAAGTCACCAGTGCCCCGGACCAACACCGCCAATGCCCAGGCCCTGCCAACATGCCCGCGCTGTCAACGCATCTTCCGCGCGCGAATCGGCCTGGTTGGACATCTTCGGACGCAATGCACCAACAATCCGACAATTCCAATTTCTACGTCAAATTCTGCCAACCCTCCTTCTGACTCCCCACCCTCACTCCTGGCATCAATTCCATTACTCCCCACCATCATAGAGACCACATCCATCTACTCATCGCCTGTTACCCCCACCACCGCAACCACCACCGCCTTCGCCTTCACTACCACCCACCACCATCAGCGATGGGGAATCTCTCCTAAGCTGTACTCAATGCGACCGCACATTCACCTCACGCATCGGCCTGGTCGGTCACTTGCGAATACATCGTACAGAGACCGGTGAGCCAGTGCCTGGAGCACCATCACACAGCAGAGATCGTCGCCTCCACTGCCCTCACTGTCCTCGCGCATTCACTCATCGCATGGGCCTATTCGGTCACATGCGCATCCATGACAGCGGAATACACCACAATGCCGACAACACCGATACACCATGCACACCCTCCGCTCCTGCCATTCTTAGCGCCCTGCCAACCCCACTACCATGAATGACATCCTCCCAGCCTCTACCGATTTCTCCTGCCCACACTGCGCCCGCACCTTCAACTCACGCATCGGCCTGGTCGGTCACCTGCGAATCCATCGCACGGAGGCTGGTGAACCAGTGCCTGGGGCTCCGACATGCAGTCGACGCGCCCGCCTTCACTGCCCTCACTGCTCCCGCACATTTACACACCGCATGGGCCTATTAGGACACATGCGCCTCCACGACAACCTCCGGAAAACCACCGGAGGCTAAGCTACATCAGCGCACACTACCTACACCAATGCATCGACAACACCCTCACAATCACCATTTACCAGAGTATATCACGGTTTCCTAGAAACCGTGGCTGAAAGTCTGCCAATCTGACGCTTCCACCAGACCACGCCGTCGGCTCAGTGGATGTGCTGTGTGTGTCGAGTGGCTGACCAGTGGACTGGGAGTCAGACGGCGATGGCTGCTCCATATCCCCTGAGTTTGTGAAATCCTGGTGTGTGCGTTATGGGGGGCCAGGTCGTGCTGTGGCGCGCGAAGACGGGTACGCCGATCCGTCAGCCAATGCGCCCACTCCCACATCAGGCAACTGACCGGCTCGGACAGTGGTCTGATGGTTGGGGGTGGGGAGAGAGTGAGGTCAACAGCTCAGCGCATGTTCCTCACTATAAACAATCTGACGCGCTTGAAACTATCACGGTGCGCTAAAAGCCGTGGCTTGGAAGGTTGCCAACTGACGGGATAACTCGGACCGCGTGGTCAGCCCAATGTGTGTTTTGTGTGGAGTGGCTGACTGGCGGACTGAGAGTCAGGTTGCAATGGCTCCTTCTTAATGTGGCCTTTATGGCACTCCCACTCCGTGGGATCCGAGCCAGGTGTGGTGGCACGCCCAGGGGCGGCTCCGGCCGCGCCAGCCACCTGCGCCCTCTCCCATCTCCGGTCTTCTTGACTCTGTCTTGACACCGGGCTCAGGTGGGGGAGGAGGAGAGAGTGCGGTAGCTGCAGCGCAAGGCTACTATCACTTAAAAACTAATTCACGCGCAAGTCACCGTCCCTGCACCACCCTTGTGTGGAGCATACGGTGGACCTCATCGAAATCGACGGTCGAACTGTCGTGTGTGTGTGTGTGTAGGGGTGTAGGGGGTACTAGTTAGGGGTAGCACTACACAGATAGCATTTGGTCGCTCCATTTGTCTCGTACAGGTGGTGAATGCTCCTGTGGCCGCCTCTAACTGGTACCCAACTCTCACCTGTGGCTCCTCGAAGTTGGGTTCTTCCCAGCGGCCACACCCCGGGCAACCGTCACGACCGGCGGGCTAAACCAGGTGAGGGTCTCCGGTGTTGTGTGTGCCTCCACACCCGGTATGCCTGACTCCCGAACTTCCCACCTCCCCCTCTCAAAAAGTCCTACGGTGGGGGCGACAGCAACCCCGTAGGCGGCCCAGACTAACTCGGGTCGTTCTTCCACTAAAAACAAAACCGTGACCCATAGTGGAGTTCGGCAGCCGTCTGGGATGTCCGAGCAGCCCCTATTTAGGGATAGCACTGCTTGCCTCCTCGCGGAGGAAGGGGCTAGAAAATGTGCCCTAAAAAAATTGCTGGTTCTCACGTCTTCTGCAGCCGGCCGCGGCTCGCAGATCGCAAACTACGCGGTCGTAAAACTCAAACAAACAACAATACCCCCGTCCCCATCCCCTCGCCATACTCTCCAGGCTGCTCGGGTGAGTCCACTCACACTAGCAGCCTGGAATGTTCGTTCCCTTTTAGACAATCCTAAGAGCAACCGGCCGGAACGGAGGACGGCGCTAGTCGCTCGGGAACTGGTGCGCTACAAGGTGGACATTGCTGCTCTCAGCGAGACCCGATTCTCTGAACAGGGTCGGCTGGAGGAGGTGGGGCCGGCTACACTTTCTTCTGGAGCGGCCGGCCAAAGGCAGAGCGACGCGACGCTGGTGTTGCCTTTGCCATTCGTAACGACATCGTGGGACGTCTGCCCTGTCTGCCGCAGGGTATCAATGATCGCCTGATGAGCCTCCGCCTGCCTCTTCGGGGAGACCAGTTCGCCACCATCATCAGCGCCTACGCTCCCCAATGACGAGCTCTGATGCGGCGAAGGACAAATTCTACGAGGACCTGCACGCCTTGCTGGCGACTGTGCCGAAAGAGGACAAGTTAATTGTCCTTGGTGATTTCAATGCCCGCGTCGGGACGGACCACGCTGCCTGGCAGGGGAGTGCTGGGTCCCCACGGTCTCGGTAGCTGTAACGATAATGGCCTCCTTCTTCTGCGCACGTGTGCGGAACACCGTCTCCTGCTGACCAACACCTTCTTCCGCCTTCCGACGCGGGAGAAGGCCACGTGGATGCACCCTCGGTCGCGGCGCTGGCATCTGCTGGACTATGTTCTCGTCCGGAGGCGAGATCGACAGGACGTGCTGGTAACCAAGGCGATCCGCGATGCCGATGGTTGGACAGATCACCGCCTTGTCATCTCCCAGATGAGGCTCCGACTGCAACCCCGACGAAGGCCCCAAGGTAAGAGGCCGCCATGTAAGTTAAATACTCTTTTTATTAAATTTGCCTGCTCACTGTTTTTGATTTCAGCAACCAAATAACCGAGAAACTGGAGGACCTGCATGCTCCAGATGATAACGCTACCGTGGAGACACGATGGTGTCAACTGCGAAATGTCATCCAGTCCACCGCCCTCGATGTACTCGGACGCGCACACCGTCGACACCAGGACTGGTTTGACGACAATGACGCCGACATCAGCAACTTACTCGCGGAGAAGAATAGACTACACAAAGCCTACATGGACCTTCGAACTGACGCCACCAAAGCAGCCTTCTTCAGATGCAGGCGCCTTGTACAACAACGGCTGCGGGAGATGCAGGATGCCTGGATGATCCGAAAGGCTGAGGAAATCCAGGGGTATGCGGACCGCAATGAAATGAAAAACTTTTTCAAAGCTATGTCTACGGTGCTCTACTCAAAAACGTGGAAACCTTCGCTTATCTAGGAAGCACGATGTCGCGCAACACGAGAATCGATGACGAGGTTGCCCAACGGATCTCCAAAGCTAGTCAGGCTTTCGGCCGGCTGCAGTCCTCCATGTGGAATCGCCACGGTATTCACCTGAACACCAAACTGAAGATGTACAAGGCCGTCGTCTTGTTGACACTCCTTTAGGGAGCGGAAACCTGGACCGTCTACTCGAACCAAGCCAGGAAGCTGAATCACTTTCATCTCAGCTGCCTCCGCAGAATACTGAAGCTGAGATGGCAAGACAGGATCCCGGACACGGAAGTCCTGGAGCGGACCGGAATCCTCAGCATCCATGCCATGCTGAGGCAAGTGCAACTGCGATGGAGCGGCCACCTGGTAAGAATGGACGACGAGCGACTACCCAAACGACTTTTCTACGGTGATGTCGCTACGGGTTCTCGCAGGCAGGGAGGTCAAAAAACGACGCTACAAGGACACTTTGAAGACATCGCTGGAAGCAACTGCAAATCAACTCTGCGACCTGGGAGGACCTCGCCCAGGATAGACCGGCATGGAGAAGATCAGTGAAGACTGGTTCAGCGATCTATGAGGCCAACCGGATCGCCGCTGCCAAGGCCAAAAGAGCGGCACGAAAGTCACCAGCGCCCCTGACCAACACCGCCAATGCCCAGGCCCTGCCAACGTGCCCGCGCTGTCAACGCATCTTCCGCGCGCGAATCGGCCTGGTTGGACATCTTCGGACGCAATGCACAAACAATCCGACAATTCCAATTTCTACGTCAAATTCTGCCAACCCTCCTTCTGACTCCCCTACCCTCACTCCTGTCATCAATTCCATTGCTCCCACCATCACAGAGACCACATCCATCTACTCATCGCCTGTTACCCCTACCACCGCAACCACCACCGCCTTCACTACCACCACCACCACCATCAGCGATGGGGAATCTCTCTAAGCTGTACTCAATGCGACCGCACATTCACCTCACGAAATCGGCCTGGTCGGTCACTTGCGAATACATCGTACAGAGACCGGTGAGCCAGTGCCTGGAGCACCATCACACAGCAGAGATCGTCGCCTCCACTGCCTCGCGCATTCACTCATCGCATGGGCCTATTCGGTCACATGCGCATCCATAACAGCGGAATTAACCACAATGCCGACAACACCGATACACCATGCACACCCTCCGCTCCTGCCATTCTTAGAGCCCCTGCCACCCCCACTACCAGCAATGACATCCTCCCAGCCTCTACCGATTTCTCCTGCCCACACTGCACCCGCAAATTCAACTCACGCATCGGCCTGGTCGGTCACCTGCGAATCCATCGCATGGAGGCTGGTGAACCAGTGCCTGGGGCTCCGACATACAGTCGACGTGCCCGCCTTCACTGCCCTCACTGCTTTCGCACATTTACACACCGCATGGGCCTATTAGGACACATGCGCCTCCATGACAACCTCCGGTAAACCACCGTAGGCTAAGCTACATCAGCGCACACTACCTACACCAATGCATCGACAACACTCTCACAATCACCATTTACCACGAGTATATCACGGTTTCCTAGAAACCGTGGCTGAGAAGTCTGCCAATCTGACGCTTCCACCAGACCACGCCGTCGGCTCAGTGTATGTGCTGTGTGTGTCGAGTGGCTGACCAGTGAACTGGGAGTCAGACGGCGATGGCTGCTCCATATCCCCTGAGTTTGTGAATCCTGGTGTGTGCGTTATGGGGGCCAGGTCGTGCTGTGGCGCGCGAAGACGGGTACGCCGATCCGTCAGCCAATGCGCCCACTCCCACATCAGGCAACTGACTGGCTCGGACAGTGGTCTGATTGCGGGGGTGGGGAGAGAGTGAGTCGAGAGCTCAGCGTATTTTCCTCACTATAAACAATCTGACGCGCTTGAAACTATCACGGTGCGCTAAAAGCCGTGGCTTGGAAGGTTGCCAACTGACGGGATAACTCGGACCGCGTGGTCAGCCCAATGTGTGTTTTGTGTGGAGTGGCTGACTGGCGGACTGAGAGTCAGGTTGCAATGGTTCCTTCTTAATGTGGCCTTTATGGCACTCCCACTCCGTGGGATCCGAGCCAGGTGTGGTGGCACGCCCAGGGGCGGCTTAGGCCGCGCCAGCCACCTGCGCCCTCTCCCATCTCCGGTCTTCTTGACTCTGTCTTGACACCGGACTCAGGTGGGGGAGGAGGAGAGAGTGCGGTAGCTGCAGCGCAAGGCTACTATCACTTAAACTAATTCACGCGCAAGTCACCGTCCCTGCACCACCTGGTGTGGAGCATACGGTGGACCTCGTCGAAATCGACGGTCGAACTGCCCCGTGTGCCTACCATTAGCCGTAGGAAGTGGGGCCAAGAGCCGTGCGGCTGCAGCCGTCACGACGTGTCGGTACAGTTCTTGGCGGCGGCAGCGACGGTGCATACAAACAGATGACAGAGTGAAAAGCCATTTGTTTAGCAACGCATCTCTCAAGAGTGCCGGTGGTGGCCGCTGACGACCGTTAACTGCCTCTCCACATGGCTAATTCTGCATCGTGGCCTGCCTGAAACATGGAATTAAGCCGCACGATAATCGATATGACAGCCTTGCTTGTCTAATCTTTCCTAATCGAAAATACACAGTCTTATTCAGCAAAAACTGTTTTACCTAAGAAGTGTGATCTGCTCTCCCAATTGCTTTTTTGGTCTATTTGGGTTCGACAACCTTAGGTTTTTGTTGTGCAGAATAAAATGCAAGTCATAGTTACTTGACGTGCCATAGTATGCATCAGTTTTATGACTTGTCCATGGAAATTTTCCATCATAGCTGCTTAGGACAAGAAATACAATTGTCTGCTTTGTGCTAGAGGAACATCGACCCAGTTTACTCAAACTAGATGCGGACTGACCATGGGAAAAGTTTTTTAGGGATGTCCGGCCTATGTCTGCTCAAATACTCTGAAGTGGGAAGGGCATAATGTCTGGTCTTTCGAGTTATACGCAACTTTAAAAGCTTCCAGGAAAATAGTCATATGAATTTAAGACCAGGCGAATATTGTAGTACGTGACCGTCAAAAAGGAGTTTCTAGAAAGTTCAGAGCATGCCAGTTAAATTAATCTGAAGTGATCAGATGAGAACAACCAGTCTTTCAATTAACATGCACATGCATCAGGCCAAACCCTGTGCCAAACGAAGACCAGGTGAATTTACAGTACGTGACCCCGTTCACATATTCCAAATTATTTTCAGAATAAAGTAAGATAAAATGTCTTCCGTTACTCGGAAATTATACAAGTAGGAACGTCCAAAGAAAGGAAGTTGGTGCGTTCTCACGAGGCAAAATCTGATGAAAAGAGCCAAATTAAATCAAACACCGAAAAGTCCTCGTTTCATTTTCAGATGAACGTTACTGATGCCCAAACAGGTCGTTCTGACCTGGTTTTGGGCTATAGCTGACCCAGTGCACTGCTCTGTCATCCCAATAAAAATCGCCTTTTGGGGTAGAAAACTATAACCCACGCAAATTACACTCTCCGTATACCATGTGGCATAGTCGGAAGGAGAGGGCGCAACAAACGTTACGAAACGGTATGTTTAACGGAAATAAGGTGCTTCTTAAATGCATGCCAGCTTCAATAAAATCCCTTAGTTTTTCTTTCGTCATTACTCACGCCTTCATGTGCATGTAAAATTTGCAAGTATGATGGCCGTTTACAGGTGCATCGTGGTTTTCTGCTGTACACACCAGGCTGATTTTACATGTCCTAACCTGGTTGCTATGTGGTTGAAGACGAGAGTGTGAAGAAGAGAAGTGCAGGACATTTTATGTGACCGCTGTATGAGCTGATGCTGATGCCTCATTTTACTGTCTGCAGATAACTTTGAGGCTTTATGTGCAAATTTAGGTCTAACATAAGGATTCGGAGAATTCCGTGCAGTATAAAACTATTTCAGTGAGTGTTGACAGAAGACACGACACACCTTAAGCGGCTGATTACCGTTGATGATAATTATTTATACTATATCTTTTCCAAAAGGTCAAAAAGCGCACGCCTACCAGCAGATGTTTGACCTCTGAGGAAAGCATCAAGCTCTTTGTGTTCGGAAGTTAGGAGGCAGGTACAATTGAAGAGGGGTCCAAGGTGTCATTCAAAGCATCCTAAGTGGGTAGAGAAGGGAGCTGCTAGAAAAAGCAGGGGCCTCATTTCAGTAAAAAAAATGAAAAATGAGGAAGTAAAGATAAAATGAAAGAAGTACAAAGAGCATATTTTGATTTCAAAAAGTCGGGCTCGAATTTCCAGCAGAAGACCAAATGCAGTGTCAGTTGCCGTACATGGTAAGTATATGAACCAGTGGAACCTATCGGGAACGGGTACGAAAGAGAACATACGTTTGAGGTAACGTGCAGTTGAGTAGGAAGACAGTTTGCTACCACATTTCTCTTTTATATGCGATATCAACGGTGATGGGGGTGGGAAGCCAGTGAAGGAATAATGTTGATGGTTGTGGTGGCGGCGGCGATGGTGGCATATTTTGTACCTTTTGCTTGTGACCTAGAATATCGGAATCTCTCCGCCCCCGCGCACACTTAAATACACAGGATTTATCCGCACTACTGAGCTTCGCAATTGATTTTCGACTACTACCGGCAGCTTTCCAATGACGGTTTAACTTTAATGTGGAACGCAACAAGGTCCTAGTGGAGTAGGACTGTGTTGAGACAGACAACTCCTGAATGCGGAGTCTGATTTCGTTAGGTGATCGCTGTGCACCGCAATCTACCTCGTCACACAATCATACAAAACCCGATTAGTAAAGCCACTTTTGTGATTTTGAAGATGAGAAATGCAGGACCGTTCTGGTGTGTGAACTGTTGGTCGTTAAAGCCTTTTCCTAATTATGCCGTCTTCAGTGTGGAGTGAAGGCAGATTTCTTTGTGGTCTTATTCGCAAACTTAATCTAATTGCCTTGACTGTTCTATCTATCTCAAAAATACTTCAGCGATTATTGACGAAGATGCAGCACGCGGTCAATCAGGCACTGTTCTCGTGAAATGCTTTAATTCATTTTTATAATCTTGTCTTTGTTTGTGAAGCTTGAGTTGCTTTTTTTAAAATAACTCCTTTTATTATACATTTTCTGAAAGGTCAAATAGTTTAAGCCTACCAACATCACTCTGGTCTCCAAGGTAATCATAAAACCTTGGCATTTGGAAACTAGGCGGAGAGGAGTAAAATGCTTAAGGGGATAGGGTCAAAACTTGAAAACATAATAAAGTAACGAAAATAAATAAAACATTAAAAGTGGAAAATGGGAATGTTTTACCTTCAATAAGCAGTAATCAAAATCCCAACAGACAGGGAAATGTGGCGTTTACTGCGAAAGATGTTGAATAAAGGAACGACTGGAAACTAGCAGGAATATGTAGGAAAAAGCAGGTGTGTATGTTTAGAGGAAAACAGTTTGCTACCACATTTATCTGTTTTACGCGATATCAATGATGACGGGGAGGGAAACCGGTGGAGGAATAATGGTGGTTTATGTGGATATTCACGTATTACCGTATGACCAGTCAGTTAAGACAACGCTGTTTAGAGCGTGGGAGTTAAAGTCCTTAGATGTAGCGTGATTTTCTCGTTTTTCGATCATGAATGGAAGTGAAAAGGACTATATTAGTGTTCATGGGACCCACTTTTAAAAAAATCTGCAGCATCAGTGGCAACTTAACCTACGACAGCAAAGTACAGCTGAAGCGCTAACCGCCTGAGCTATGCGGCCTATTGGGAGTCGTCAGTTTAATCACAACGTTTAAACAGATCGCCTAGTATTTTTTTAGTGCTTCCGACTCTATTGGGTATAACAGTGCTGAATATAGTCGGAAATATTTTTCACTGTAAACGTCACTGAAAACTTAACTGGCCTCTTTTATCTCCTTAATTTCTGTCAACAAGGCTTGTCGATTATTCATAAAACGTTTATTATAGAACTGTCAGCCATGTCCCTAAAATTGCGCTACAAGAAAAACATACCTTTGATTAATCATTTAGAAATTAATCCGAACTAGAAAACCCCAATCTCCCATCAGTTGAATTTTGTTGAACATAATCTAGCACGTGAGAGCCGCGATGGAATCGTAGGATGAGTGGCCAAGGAGCAATGAGACCTAATCAAAACACTGGAGCCTACGAACCAAGGGCTTATGATAAAAAACAGATCCGAAATCGTCCGTGTTGTCGAATATATTTCTCATATAGTCTTTAGAAAGGCTAATAAACGCAGCAAAATACCAAGACCTTGAAATATAACATTGTTGGATTCCACAGAAATAAATGCTCTTATGGGGAATCAATCCTTCTGAACAAAACACCTTCGTGCTCGTTCAGAAAGGTAATTTGAAAATTTTAAGCTGAACTCCCTCAGCTTTAGATGAATAAGCACGTTAAATTCATAAAATTCCTACAGGCCATTACCTAAGACATGGGATGTAAATAAGTAATGAGAAACAGGTGAGCATAAAAGACGATCTTTTGGCTATGTAACTATGATGTTTATGCGTTCTTCCAAGAGTTACAGGACGCTTGAAGCAATCCCACTAAGGAAAAACAGGTGCAGCATTCTACCATTGGTCAAGTATCTCGCGTCATTTCAACCATCGTAATCCGACGACATCCACCGATGGTTGGTGAAGGGACGGTGACTTGTGCGCAGTGATAAGTGATATTGTGCGCAGTTTTAAGTGATATTAGACTTGCACTGCATCTACCGCACTCTCTATCTTCTGCTACTTACCTGTGCCCGGTGTCAAGAAGACCAGAGGCAGGGTCAGACGCAGATGAATAATCCCCCGCGGAGCGGGAGGGACGGTTGCGGCATGAGTCCACACCTACGCGTGTCCATATTGGGTGCACCCATATGTTCAGCGTTTGCTATGAAACCACATCTCAAATAATAACCCCTGCCGTACACTGATTTGGCCCCCGTGTTTGTCCCGCGCATCTATCAAGCAGCCTGCTTTAGGAACATTATCTCGCGTAGACAACAGCTAAAAAGCACTTTAATAGCATCTCACGTTTATCACCAATATATACTATTTTTTATTTAAAAACTGCGCTGCATCTACTGCACCCGCTCCTCCCTCACCTAGTTCATCCTGATCTCAAGAAGGTAAAGAAAACCGTAGGTAGGATAAGTTGCAGTGGATGAAAAATTCCAACAACACATCTACGCGTGCCACACACCTGGTCAGCGCATAATGGACTAGATAGTCACATAATTAAGCATGAGCGGGGTTCGGGTCCCAACTACCTATGCGTGCAATAGAGAAGGAGCCATTACTAGTCTGGCTCTGCGACCTGTGAAGGTCAGATTATCTTAACAGTTGGCAGTCTTCCGAACCATGGCTTTTAATTAAAGTGATGGATTCTAGCGCATCAGACTACTTATGGTGAGGACGATGCGCTTAATGCCGTGAGAACGCAGGGCCTCCCTCTCTCCCCCCAGGCACCAGTCTAACGCTCCAGCCAGTCAGCCATCTCAAGCGGGCGCATATGGTTGGCATGACGTGAGTTTGTGCCTAGGCGTGCCACCACAAGCCCTCACCCCATGCGTTAAGTTTATTAAGGGTTTGAAACCCGATTAACGCTTGTTGTGCTCCAATCTAGCCTCCACGTTGGTCCGGTGCATCTCTCACGTGGCTCGTGGTAAGGGCACACCATGCCCAATGTGTGCGGTGATATACTTGTTTCCAAGATGTGAACGAAGACGACGTACGAGCAGGAGGCAGGCTCGGCTGAATGTCCTTATTCATCACAGTTTGATGTGCTCAAATTATCAAACAGGTTAAAAAGGGCAGAAGAATGGCGGGGAGAAAACCAATTGTCACGACTATTTGGGGGGGGGCAGAGAAAGACATGTTAGAGGATGCTGGTTATTAAAAGTAGTAGGGTAGAGATGGGGGAAACAAAAGATGCCATGATAAATGACGATTACAACCGTGTTAAGAAAAGGCAACGATCGCAGCGAGAGGTATCCGCTCACACAAGAGTTCTTTTTAAAAAATCAACCCGTGAAAATGGGGGGACAAGAGCCAGGATGGATTCATGTTTTTTGTGAGCAAAATTAATTTACAGCACACAGGTAATGCTGCAGAGAACCCACAAGTAGTTACTACACGCCGGGTATGTTTAGGTTAAAAGTGTATCATTTTAAGATTAGCTTAAATCAGGAGTTATTTGTAAACGAGCAATCCAGGGGGTGAGAATGGTGAAGGATGACTGCTCAATGTCCAGCTCCATGTGGTGGCGCTGAGGGATCGTCACGAGAAGATGGAGAAGGCGGCTAAGAAGCGGAGGTCATTTGACGAGATTTCGCCAGCGATACTAGCTCGTGCTCATCGGCGTACGACTCGAAAGATTCAAACTCGTTCACGTCCGTTGCAAATACAACCTTTGGGAGTGAGGGAGAGGAGAGAGAAGTAGAAATTGAAAATAGAGTTGATTTCATTGATTGCGCAGGCTCGGCGATGCGGTCGAAAAGGAAACGGCTTGCCAGCACTGTCAGGTCAACGCGGTTCATAAGAGCCCACCTTCCGCATAGTTCGAAGCCCCACGATGACGCTGTTCAGTCTTTATTCCTCCTACTTATGAAACGTGTAACGTGTGACGGAATCGGTAAAGTCAACTTGCTCACGTGATCTGCGAGCTGAAACCTCTGAATGCGTATAACTACTTTTGGATTTTTCCGCTTGGCTTGGCCGGAAGATAAATTGCGGTAGGCGTAAGTTGTTGAGGAACACTAACCACTCGTAATATATATGGCCCTACGCCAAATTATAGGAAAAATTAGAGTAAGGACATGGGAATATTTTTCCTCCGCAAATTTGGTGCAGGGCCACCCGTACGGTGTGAGGAATTCCTTTACCCCTTTTCTTTGGGTAGGGAGGGAAATATAAGCAATTGCGACCAGGAGGCACACTTTTTGATACGAACTCGACATCAAAAATATAACTAGTAAGAAGCAAATTTCCACGAATGTTAAGGAAACAAGAGTAGGCCCCTTACAGCAGTTGGAAAGCTTGTAGTCTACAGAGCAATCACACACGGGTCCGTGACACCTACACAAATATATAGTTGCAGATGCAAAGTAATCCTGTGCCTTATAGCTCAGCGTGTGACGCCCGATATCAACAGACGTATTGGCAGTCGCTCTCGGCACACTTTCACCGTCCTGGCTGCCTGTCACCCCATTTTTCACGGGTTGCTTTTTTTGAGAAAAAAACGCACTGCAGATAACTGTCACTGCAATCGTCGCGTTTACTTTACAAACGTAGCTAGAAAAATAGTTATCAAGCAACTAATCCACCGCAGTCATGGAAATCGGGGACTCAAGAACCCGAGACTGGCTAACTCCGATGAAGGCGCTGATTTGCTTAAGATTCGAATAACTTACCGGATATTAATTACAAATATCGTGGCATGGCAGATGAATGACCAGATTACAAATTGAAGATTGTCGCCAAAGACTGCAACGATACACCATAGAGACCAATTCAAATCACATTTTGGGCATCTGCTGGTGAGGAATCGGATGGTATTGAACAGACCATCCTCAGACATGCTCAGAAAGTACGCGTCAAAAGAGACTATGAGCTATCATTGAAATTGGCCAAAGTGCGACAAGCCAACTCAGACAACTGGCCCGGTGTTCATGTCCAAAACCTTGCCTTTAAAGCCTTTATAAGCACACACCTTGAAGTCCATGAACGTGGAGCCCCGTTCAACAGAGCAGACACAGCACCCACAAAGTTTATTGCTGCCTTTGAATCTGTTCTTCAATCATCAAAGGCATGGGAAGAGACGAAAGATATGATCACCAACAAATCTCATCCTTACTCATACGACACAAAAAATGCGAAACACTTAGTAGAGAAAAACATTGAGCACAAACCATGTATCTAAACAAAGCATAGAGCCTAGTCGAAGAGCAACAATCTTATAATCTACGCCGTGCCAAAGAAATGACAAATCTGATGAACCAGACGAACAGAAGCCTAAATGGGCAATCATATCCTGCGACTGGTTCTTGATGAAACCTACTGACTCCACCATGGCTCGTTTTTACGGTCTGTCGAAAGGGCACAAGGCCAACGTGCGACTCAGGTCCATCGATTCCCTTCGTGGCACTCCAACATACGTTTTGGCAAAACGGATGTTCGGCCGTCTTAATTTTCCGGCCGAATGCTCACCAACAACAGCGGTTTCTATGACTCAAATCGTTAACTGCATAAAACGCCTAGGATTAGAACCAAACGAATCCACGGTTTACTTTGATGTCGTTGAACTCTTCACCTCCATGCCGCAACATCTAGCGATAGACATTGTAAAACAACTACTGGCTGAACACCATAATGAGACAGAAAATGCCATGAAGTCCATAAACCTACTCAAGCACCTATGACTGCCAAAAACCTAGTTCACCTTTGGTGGACAAATGTACTTTCAAAGTAATGGCACTCCTATTGGCTCCCTCTATCAGGCCTGACTGCTGAAATAGTCTTTCAATGGATAGAACACTTGGTGTTCACCAAGTATCAACCAAAGTGTTGGGCTTGTTATGTCTAGGATACCTTCGTCGTTATCAAAACCACCGACATTAAGCATCTCAAAGAAGTACTGGAATCGGTAGGCCTAAGTATTCACTTCACGATGGAGGGCGAAACCAAAAAAGCAAACTCCCCTTCCTCGACCCGTTTGTATGCAACTGGACAATGGTTAACCACTGTAGTCAAAAAACCACCGACGCGAAGGAAAACACTACGCTTTGACACCAATTAACATCAGTCTCACAAGCGCAGCTGTGTCCGCACTCTATTCAAAAGAGTCAAAACACATTGAGCACGCCAGCAAATGAAAGAGGTGAATGACTATACCTTCATAAGGACCTCGGACTAATGAATATCCAAACTATTTTATTGGAAAAGCAGTCTCCAAGCTAACAGACAACCATCAAGGCAACAGCAACATGACGTTTGGAGGCCCAGTCTCTATGCTAAAGGAATCTCTGAGGCGGTTTATCGACCAATACAACCCACCAGAGTAGGTATATCCCACCGACTCAACGCAAACATTTCGTCACCTCTTGATGCATCCTAAAGGCACTGCCAATCAATGAAGCTTGAACCGTTGTCTACAAAATGCATTCCAACGAGGAGGGCTGTGATTACGTTGGGGAAACGGGGAAACCCCCTACAGGCGAACATATCGGCAACTCAGAGGCTAGATCCTCACTCTCAACTTGCAAAGCACGTGGGAGAAACTGACCAAACTATTGATCCTCAGGGAGCCACCATCTTAGGTCTGGGCAAATCGAAGACCATTCAGATGCCTTCAGATGCTAACTCCATCAACGAGCATCTTGACCTGCCTACAGCTTATAACGTTATTACGTACACGAAGGTCAGGACAAGATGGCCACACCGTGCTCAACAAAGCCGTGCAGACACAGCCCGATGACGAAATCACCAGAAAACTAAAAATTAAAAAACCGCCGAACAGAACAACATCGGCAGAAGCTCAACCACTCCCTCCCCTCAATCGAGGGATTGACTCATAACACACTCAGCTAGACTGTCTGCCAAACCCAGCTAGCAAAAAAATGATCATTCTAAGATTATAAAACGGATCACAGCACGCCGCCACCATTTCTCTTCGATTAATTGCAATTAACGCTTTGACATTGGTGAGCCGAGCATGTTCTCTGAAACATCAGCACGTGAATAAATATGCTCCGGTGAGCTTATCTTCTTTCGCTGCTAACCTCTTTGATCACAAGTTGCCTAGTCAAAAGTTTTTGTCCCTTTCCTGCCGGTATATGTGAATATGCACTATATACACGCAGCAAGTTATATCACCAGTGCCAACGCTGTGGTCATACGAGAGATAGGGACATTTAGTGCTTTCGCTCTGTCTACTGCATTTGAATGATAACATCTATCTCTTTGAGCTTAATACCCCTTGAAAGTATTTTCTTGTATATTTTGTTGCTGTAATAAATAACAGCTCGGCTAGTCATGAGGTAAATTAACGACTGAAAAATCACAAGAAAACGACAATAAATACGGCATCTGTATTTAAAGAAGTCAAAGTACTGCATTACACTGCAGTAGAATTTAGAAAATATATAACCTCAATCTCTTACATTTTAATCCAGCTTTCCAAAACTTCCCTTCAAATGAAACAGTTTCTTTAAAATTTATCAAGATACCTAATTAAATAAGAAAATAGGTTTAAGTAGAGGACTAGAGGCTGTAAAGGAAGATTATGTGTATAAGAAATTAACTTAATACTGAAAACGGTTTGCTCATTTAACAAAAATTAAGAAACTATTATTTCAATGCCCCCGTGTTCGTCCAGCGCATCTTCCACGCAGCCCGTTTATGGGACGTTATCTCACGTAGACAACAGCTAAAAAGCAATTTTATAGCATCTCTCATTTATCGACAAGATTTACTATTTTTAATTTGAAAAATGAAAAATTAGTGCAGGTTTCATGGGCCCACCCAAAAAGCACCAATTCTTTCAGGTGTGGTTAAATACCATTGCGTACAGGTTCTTGCAGACGGTCACTAACGAAAGCGTAGGAACGACGTGAAAAAACGTGCTCAAAGTAAACTAGAACTATTAGTATTATTATTATAAACAACCACAAGCTAGGTTGTTTCAAAAAAAGGATCAACTATCCCTTCTTGGCACAAGCTCTCTAACAATTGGTCTGAAATGACCACGATAAATAATTACAAAAAAGTGAAATCTGTTAGTCATTTTTAGGTAATCGGATGTTTATCATCTTAGAAAACTAACAGAAGATTACCTTTCATTAATAATCCATCATTATTGGCCCAACACAGGCCCATGCATAAGCTTTGTCGGTGTTTTGCTAAATTGTTCATCTTTCAGTCCGCAGCGTTTGCCATGAGCCTTCTGGCGTAAGCTCTACAGTGAATTTTCAATTATAGGCTTACCAAACCTGACGTGTGCACTTTGGTACAGTCCACGGAAAGTATGATTCCACCACTTACAAAACGGAAATTACACCATCTATGAAGTTGCTACGTTTTAATATCCGCGGATCTTGATCGTGAACTCGGCGCAGAGAGACAGTTGATAGGAACATCAGGGTCAAAGTTCATCAGCCGCCGTGGGCTAACCGCGCAATATTCACTAAACTGCCCACCAGCATACACTAGTATACATATAGAGAGGGTTTACAGGATACACTATACTGAGAAAAAATTACTAGCTAAAATCCCAGGCCGTTCTTTAAAATATAGCCTGACGCTGTGACACAGCTGCTACGACTTCGGTTCATCAACGGCTTCCCCAATGTCGCCGGTGAACTTTCTGGCAGATACTCTGCTTTGAAAATCGCAGCTTGTATATTTCTTCAGAAATTAATCGCTTAATCAGTTTAAGCGCAAATTGAAAGTTGATAGGAATATTTGGGCCGTAGTCTATCAGCAAAAGTGGGATAACCACGTAAGTTTCATTAAACTGCATCCAACAGTACGTATCGAGTTTATATGATGCACCATACTGGCAGCTAGCTCCTGTGTTGCCATTATGGGGTATCCTATAACTTCTAAATTTTAGAAGCTAATGAGATTCAACTCATACAATTGTAAAATATGAAACTTCTGTTATTTACCCTTTACTACCGAAAACGGGTTGAAAAATGCCTACCATTAATAGTCATTCAGGTTCTACTTTCGAAATAGGCCATTCACGCACGAGTCTCACCAGTGCTCTGCTGCATGACTCATTAGTTGGTCTCTTGTGTTCCCAGTGTGACTTCTGACGTAAGGTATCCAGTTTTTGTAGGATAATCATCCGACTTTGGAAGAGCTTGACACATTCAATTGGTCAACAAATCCCCGAAAGTACGATTCGAGCAATTAGTGAACGAAAATCACACTAATCCTCAATCTATTCAAGCTATTGACATCCAGTTCAGACATACAACAACATTTCAATTCTTATTTGGAAAGGCTTGTTGCCACCCAAAGTTAGTTCTGGTGCACAGGCAGTTCAGTTAAAAAATGCTTGGGATATACCAGTAAATTGCCTGTGCGAAAATTTCTCATCCACGACATTGACCACCACGAACGATGATGTCCACCGTGCGCTCCATGGCATGGCAGACTCGAACACGGTGACTTGTACATGGATTGGTTTATATTGATATTAGACTTGTACATCATCTACTGCCGCCGTTCCTACCTCACCTAGTTGATCTCGATCTCAAGAAAGTCAAAAAACCGTAGGTCGGGTTAGTTGCAGTGGATGAAAAATTCCAACAACACATCTACGCGTGCCACACACCTGGTCAGCGCATAATGGACTAGATAGTCACATAATTAAGCATGAGCGGGGTTCGGGTCCCAACTACCTCTGCGTGCAATAGAGAAGGAGCCATTACAGTCTGGCTCTGCGACCTGTGAAGGTCAGATTATCTTAACAGTTGGCAGTCTTCCAAACCATGGCTTTTAACGAAAAGTGATGGATTCTAGCGCATCGGATTACATATGGTGAGGACGATGCGCTTAATGCCGTGAGAACGCAGGGCCTCCCTCTCTCTCTCCCCCTTCCAGGCACCAGTCTAACGCTCCCGCCGGTCAGCCATCTCAAGCGGGCGCATATGGTTGGCATGACGTGAGTTTGTGCCTAGGCGTGCCACCACGTTTATCCGGTGCATCTCTCACGTGGCTCGTGGTAAGGGCACACCATGCCCAATGTGTGCGGTGATATACTTGTTTCCAAGATGTGAACGAAGACGACGTACGAGCAGGAGACAGGTTGGGCTGAGTTCCCTTATTCATCACAGTTTGGTGTGCTCAAATTATCAAACAGGTTAAAAAAGGGCAGAAGAACGGAGGGGAGAAAACCAATTGTCACGACTATTTGGGGGGGCAGAGAAAGACATGTTAAAGGATGCTGGTCATTAAAAGTAGTAGGGTAGAGATGGGGGAAACAAAAGATGCCATGATAAACGACGATTACAACCGCGTTAAGAAAAGGCAACGATCGCAGCGAGAGGTATCCGCTCACACAAGAGTTCTTTTTAAAAAAAGCAACCCGTGAAAATGGGGCGACAAACAGCCAGGATGGATTCATGTTTTTGTGAGCAAAATTAATTTACAGCACACAAGTAATGCTGCAGTGAACCCACAAGTACGTTACTAGACCCGGGTATGTTAAGGTTAAAAGTGTATCATTTTAAGATTAGCTTAAATCAGGAGTTATTTGTAAACGAGCAATCCAGGGGGTGAGAATGGTGAAGGATGACTGCTCAATGTCCAGCTCCATGTGGTGGCAGCTGAGGGATCGTCACGAGAAGATGGAGAAGGCGGCTAAGAAGCGGAGGCCATTTGACGAGATTTCGCCAGCGATACTAGCTCGTGCTCATCGGCGTACGACTCGAAAGGTTCAAACTCGTTCACGTCCGTTGCAAATACAACCTTTGGGAGTGAGGGAGAGGAGAGTGAGAAGTAGAAATTGAAAATACAGTTGATTTTATTGATTACGCAGGCTCGGCGATGCGGTCGAAAAGGAAACGGATTGCCAGCACTGTCAGGTCAATGCCGTTCATAAAAGCCCATCTTCGGCCTAGTTCGAACCCCCACGTTAAAGCTGGTCAGTCTTTATTCCTCCTACTTATAAAACGTGTAACGTGTGACGGAATCGGTAAATTTAACTCGCACACGTGATCTGCGAGCTGAAACCTCTGAATGCGTAGAACTACTTTTGGGTTTTTCCACGTGAAAAAAACTGGCCGAAAGATAAATTTTAGTAGGCGTAAGTTGTTGACCAATGAATGGCTTGAGTGGAACGAATGTCAAACCGTAAGGTGACAATGCGTGCTTTTATTAAAATAACGGCTCGAAATCCGTGTTAAAACTCTCCCGGTTCATCTCCTTCCAAGGAAGTCTTCTCTTCAGAAACGGGATTGTTTATATGGCTCTCCACTGCCTCGTCCCGACAGGACCTGGGAACACTAAGCACTCGATATATATATGGCCCTACGCCACCCGTACGGTGTGAGGAATTCCTTTTCCCGTTTTCTTTGGGTAGGGAGGGAAATGTAAGCAATTGCGACCAGGAGGCACACTTTTTGATACGAACTCGACATCAAAAATATAACTAGTAAGAAGCAAATTTCCACGAATGTTAAGGAAACAAGAGTAGGCCCCTAACAGCAGTTGGAAAGCTTGTAGTCTACAGAGCAATCACACACGGGTCCGTGACACCTACACAAATATATAATTGCAGATGCAAAGCAATCCTGTGCCTTATAGCTCAGCGTGCGACGCCCGATATCAACAGACTGTATTGGCAGTCGCTCTTGGCACACATTCGCCGTCCTGGCTGCTTGTCATCCCATTTTCACGGGTTGCTTTTTTTTAAGGAAAAAAACCGCACTGCAGATAACTGTCACTGCAATCGTCGCGTTTACTTTACAAACGTAGCTAGAAAATAATTATCAAGCAACTAATCCACCGCAGTCATGGAAATCGGGGACTCAAGAACCCGAGACTGGCTAACTCCGATGAAGGCGCCGATTTGCTTAAGATTCGAATAAATAACCGGATATTAATTGCAACTATCGCGACATGGCAGATGAATGACTAGAATACAAATTGAAGATTGTCACCAAAAGACTGCAACGATACACCATAGAGACCAATTCAAATCACATTTTAGGCATCTGCTGGTGTGGAATCGGATGGTATTGTACAGACCATCCTCAGACATGCTCAGAAAGTACGCGTCAAAAGAGACTATGAGCTATCATTGAAACTGGCCAAAGTGCGACAAGCCAACTCAGACAAATCGCCCGGTGTCCTTGTCCAAAACCTTTTCTTAAAGCCTTTATTAGCACACACCTTGAAGTCCATGAACGTGGAGCCACGTTCAACAGAGCAGACACAGCACCCACAAAGTTTATTGCTGCCTTTGAATCTGTTCTTCGATCACCAAAGGCATGGGAAGAGACGAGAGATATGATCCCCAACAAATCTCATTCTTGCTTATACGACACAGGAAATGCGAAACACTTAGTAGAGAAAACCATTGAGCGCAAATCCAAGTATCTAAACAAAGCATAGAGCCTAGTCGAAGAGCAACAATCTTATAATCTACGCCGTGCCAAAGAAATGACAAATCTGATGAACAAGACAAACAGAAGCCTGAAGGGGCAATCATATCCTGCGACTGGTTCTTGATGAAACCTACTGACTCCGCCATGGCTCGTTTTTACGGTCTGTCGAAAGTGCACAAGGCCAACGTGCGACTCAGGTCCATCGACCCCCTTCGTGGCACTCCAACATACGGTTTGCAAACGGATGTTTGGTTGTCTTAATTTTCCGGCCGAATGCTCACCAACAACAGCGGTTTCTATGACTCAAATCGTTAACTGCATAAAACGCCTAGGATTAGAACCAAACGAATCCATGGTAAACTTTGATGTCATTAAACTGTTCACCTCCATGCCGCAACATCTAGCGATAGACATTGTGAAACAACTACTGGCTGAACACCATAATGAGACAGAAAATGCCATGAAGTCCATAAACCTACTCAAGCACCTATGACACTGCCAAAAACCCAGTTCACCTTTGGTGGACAAATGTACTTTCAAAGTAATGGCACTCCTATTGGCTCCCTCTATCAGGCCTGACTGCTGAAATAGTCTTTCAATGGATAGAACACTTGGTGTTCACCAAGTATCAACCAAAGTGTTGGGCTTGTTATGTCTAGGATACCTTTGTCGTTATCAAAACCACCGACATTAAGCATCTCAAAGAAGTACTGGAATCGGTAGGCCTAAGTATTCACTTCACGATGGAGGGCGAAACCAAAAAAGCAAACTCCCCTTCCTCGACCCGTTTGTATGCAACTGGACAATGGTAAACCACTGTAGTCAAAAAACCACCGACGCGGAGGAAACACTACGCTTTGACAGCAATCACCATCGGTCTCACAAGCGCAGCTGTGTCCGCACTCTATTCAAAAGAGTCAAAACACATTGAGCACGCCAGCAAATGAAAGAGGTGAATGACTATACCTTCATAAGGACCTCGGACTAATGAATATCCAAACTATTTTATTGGAAAAGCAGTCTCCAAGCTAACAGACAACCGTCAAGGCAACAGCAACATGAAGTTTCAAGGTCCATTCTCTATGCTAAAGGAATCTCTAAGGCGGTTTATCGACCAATACAACCCACCAGAGTAGGTATATCCCACCGACTCAACCCAAAATTTCGTCACCTCTTGATGCATCCTAAAGGCACTGCCAATCAATGAAGCTTGAACCGTTGTCTACAAAATGCATTCCAACGAGGAGGGCTGTGATTACGTTGGGGAAACGGGGAAACCCCCTACAGGCGAACATATCGGCAACTCAGAGGCTAGATCCTCACTCTCAACTTGCAAAGCACGTGGGAGAAACTGACCAAACTATTGATCCTCAGGGAGCCACCATCTTAGGTCTGGGCAAATCGAAGACCATTCAGATGCCTTCAGATGCTAACTCCATCAATGAGCATCTTGACCTGCCTACAGCTTATAACGTTATTACGTACACGAAGGTCAGGACAAGACGGCCACACCGTGCTCAACAAAGCCGTGCAGACACAGCCCGATGACGAAATCAGCAGAAAACGAAAAATTAAAAAGCCGCCGAACAGAACAACATCGGCAGAAGCTCAACCACTCCCTCCCCTCAATCGAGGGATTGACTCATAACACACTCAGCTAGACTGTCTGCCCAACCCAGCTAGCAAAAAATGATCATTCTAAGATTATAAAACGGATCACAGCACGCCGCCACCAGTTCTCTTCGATTAATTGCAATTAACGCTTTGACATTGGTGAGCCGAGCATGTTCTCTGAAACATCAGCACGTGAATAAATATGCTCCGGTGAGCTTATCTTATTTCGCTGCTAACCTCTTTGATCACAAGTTGCCTAGTCAAAAGTTTTTGTCCCTTTCCTGCCGGTATATGTGAATATGCACTATATACACGCAGCAAGTTATATCACCAGTGCCAACGCTGTGGTCATACGAGAGATAGGGACATTTAGTGCTTTCGCTCTGTCTACTGCATTTGAATGATAACATCTATCTCTTTGAGCTTAATACCCCTTGAAAGTATTTTCTTGTATATTTTGTTGCTGTAATAAATAACAGCTCGGCTAGTCATGAGGTCAAGTAACGACTGTAAAATCACAAGAAAACGATAATAAATTAAGCATCTGTATTTAAAGAAGTCAAAGTACTGCATTACGCTGCAGTAGAATTTAGAAAATATATAACCTCAATCTCTTACATTTTAATCCAGCTTTCCAAAACTTCCCTTCAAATGAAACAGTTTCTTTAAAATTTATCAAGATACCTAATTAAATAAGAAAATAGGCTTGAGTAGAGGACTAGAGGCTGTAAAGGAAGATTATGTGTATAAGAAATTAACTTAATACTGAAAACGGTTTGCTCATTTAACAAAAATTAAGAAACTATTATTTCAATGCCCCCGTGTTCATCCAGCGCATCTTCCACGCAGCCCGTTTATGGGACATTATCTCACGTAGACAACAGCTAAAAAGCAATTTTATAGCATCTCTCATTTATCGACAAGATTTACTATTTTTAATTTGAAAAATGAAAAATTAGTGCAGGTTTCATGGGCCCACCCAAAAAGCACCAATTCTTTCAGGTGTGGTTAAATACCATTGCGTACAGGTTCTTGCAGACGGTCACTAACGAAAGCGTAGGAACGACGTAAAAAAACGTGCTCAAGGTAAACTATAACTATTAGTATTATTATTATAAACAACCACAAGCTAGGTTGTTTCAAAAAAAGGATCAACTATCCCTTCTTGGCACAAGCTCTCTAACAATTGGTCTGAAATGACCACGATAAATAATTACAAAAAAGTGAAATCTGTTAGTCATTTTTAGGTAATCGGATGTTTATCATCTTAGAAAACTAACAGAAGATTACGTGTCATTAATAATCCATCATTATTGGCCCAACAGGCCCATGCATAAAGCTTTGTCGGTGTTTTGCTAAATTGTTCATCTTTCAGTCCGCAGCGTTTGCCATGAGCCTTCTGGCGTAAGCTCTACAGTGAATTTTCAATTATAGGCTTACCAAACCTGACGTGTGCACTTTGGTACAGTCCACGGAAAGTATGATTCCACCACTTACTAAACGGAAATTACACCATCTATGAAGTTGCTACGTTTTAATATCCGCGGATCTTGATCGTGAACTCGGCGCAGAGACAGTTGATAGGATCATCAGGGTCAAAGTTCATCAGCCGCCGTGGGCTAACCGCGCAATATTCACTAAACTGCCCACCAGCATACACTAGTATACATATAGAGAGGGTTTACAGGATACACTATACTGAGAAAAAATTACTAGCTAAAATCCCAGGCCGTTCTTTAAAATATAGCCTGACGCTGTGACACAGCTGCTACGACTTCGGTTCATCAACGGCTTCCCCAATGTCGCCGGTGAACTTTCTGGCAGATACTCTGCTTTGAAAATCGCAGCTTGTATATTTCTTCAGAAATTAATCGCTTAATCAGTTTAAGCGCAAATTGAAAGTTGATAGGAATATTTGAACCGTAGTCCATCAGCAAAAGTGGGATAACCACGTAAGTTTCATTAAACTGCATCCAACAGTACGTATCGAGTTTATATGATGCACCATACTGGCAGCTAGCTCCTGTGTTGCCATTATGGGGTATCCTATAACTTCTAAATTTTAGAAGCTAATGAGATTCAACTCATACAATTGTAAAATATGAAACTTCTGTTATTTACCCTTTACTACCGAAAACGGGTTGAAAAATGCCTACCATTAATAGTCATTCAGGTTCTACTTTCGAAATAGGCCATTCACGCACGAGTCTCACCAGTGCTCTGCTGCATGACTCATTAGTTGGTCTCTTGTGTTCCCAGTGTGACTTCTGACGTAAGGTATCCAGTTTTTGTAGGATAATCATCCGACTTTGGAAGAGCTTGACACATTCAATTGGTCAAGAAATCCCCGAAAGTACGATTCGAGCAATTAGTGAACGAAAATCACACTAATCCTCAATCAATGCAAGCTATTGACATCCAGTTCAGACATACAACAACATTTCAATTCTTATTTGGAAAGGCTTGTTGCCACCCAAAGTTAGTTCTGGTGCACAGGCAGTTCAGTTAAAAAAAGGCTTGGGATATACCAGTAAATTGCCTTTGCGAAAATTTCTCATCCACGACATTGACCACCACGAAAGATGATGTCCACCGTGCGCTCCATGGCATGGCAGACTCGAACACGGTGACTTGTACGTGGATTGGTTTATATTGATATTAGACTTGTACATCATCTACTGCCGCCGCTCCTACCTCACCTAGTTGATCTCGATCTCAAGAAAGTCAAAAAACCGTAGGTCGGGTTAGTTGCAGTGGATGAAAAATTCCAACAGCACATCTACGCGTGCCACACACCTGGTCAGCGCATAATGGACTAGATAGTCACATAATTAAGCATGAGCGGGGTTCGGGTCCCAACTACCTCTGCGTGCAATAGAGAAGGAGCCATTACAGTCTGGCTCTGCGACCTGTGAAGGTCAGATTATCTTAACAGTTGGCAGTCTTCCAAACCATGGCTTTTAACGAAAAGTGATGGATTCTAGCGCATCGGATTACATATGGTGAGGGACGATGCGCTTAATGCTGATGAACGCAGGGCCTCCTCTCTCTCCCCTTCCAGGCACCAGTCTAACGCTCCCGCCGGTCAGCCATCTCAAGCGGGCGCATATGGTTGGCATGACGTGAGTTTGTGCCCTAGGCGTGCCACCACGTTTATCCGGTGCATCTCTCACGTGGCTCGTGGTAAGGGCACACCATGCCCAATGTGTGCGGTGATATACTTGTTTCCAAGATGTGAACGAAGACGACGTACGAGCAGGAGACAGGGTTGGGCTGAGTTCCCTTATTCATCACAGTTTGGTGTGCTCAAATTATCAAACAGGTTAAAAAAGGGCAGAAGAACGGAGGGGAGAAAACCAATTGTCACGACTATTTGGGGGGGGCAGAGAAAGACATGTTAAAGGATGCTGGTCATTAAAAGTAGTAGGGTAGAGATGGGGGAAACAAAAGATGCCATGATAAACGACGATTACAACCGCGTTAAGAAAAGGCAACGATCGCAGCGAGAGGTATCCGCTCACACAAGAGTTCTTTTTAAAAAAAGCAACCCGTGAAAATGGGGCGACAAACAGCCAGGATGGATTCATGTTTTTGTGAGCAAAATTAATTTACAGCACACAAGTAATGCTGCAGTGAACCCACAAGTACGTTACTAGACCCGGGTATGTTAAGGTTAAAAGTGTATCATTTTAAGATTAGCTTAAATCAGGAGTTATTTGTAAACGAGCAATCCAGGGGGTGAGAATGGTGAAGGATGACTGCTCAATGTCCAGCTCCATGTGGTGGCAGCTGAGGGATCGTCACGAGAAGATGGAGAAGGCGGCTAAGAAGCGGAGGCCATTTGACGAGATTTCGCCAGCGATACTAGCTCGTGTTCATCGGCGTACGACTCGAAAGATTCAAACTCGTTCACGTCTGTTGCAAATACAACCTTTGGGAGTGAGGTAGAGGAGAGAGAGAAGTAGAAAGTGAAAATACAGTTGATTTTATTGATTACGCAGGCTCGACGATGTGGTCGAAAAGGAAACGGGTTGCCAGCACTGTCAGGTCAACGCGGTTCATAGGAGCCCACCTTCCGCATAGTTCGAAGCCCCACGTTGAATCTGGTCAGTCCTTATTCCTCCTACTTATGAAACGTGTCCCGTGCGCCAGAACCGGTAAATTTAACTCGCACACGTGATCTGCGAGCTGAAACCTCTGAATGCGTAGAACTACTTTTGGGTTTTTCCACGTGAAAAAAAACTGGCCGAAAGATAAATTTTAGTAGGCGTAAGTTGTTGACCAATAAATGGCTTGAGTGGAACGAATTTCAAACCGAATGTCAAAGCTTTTATTAAAATAACGGCTCGAAATCAGTGTTATAACTCCCCGGTTCATCTCCTTCCAAGGAAGTCTTCTCTTCAGAAACGGGATTGTTTATATGGCTCTCCACTGCCTCGTCCCGACAGGACCTGGGAACACTAACCACTCGTAATATATATGACCTTACGCCACCCCTACGGTGTGAGGAATTCCTTTACCCGTTTTCTTTGGGTAGGGAGGGAAATATAAGCAATTGCGACCAGGAGGCACACTTTTTGATACGAACTCGACATCAAACAAATAACAAATAAGAAGCAAATTTCCACGAATGTTAAGGAAACAAGAGTAGACCCCTAACCGCAGTTGGAAAGCTTGTAGTCTACAGAGAAATCACACACGGGTCCGTGACACCTACACAAATATATAATTGCAGATGCAAAGCAATCCTGTGCCTTATAGCTCAGCGTGCGACGCCCGATATCAACAGACAGTATTGGCAGTCGCTCTCGGCACACTTTCACCGTCCTGGCTGCTTGTCACCCCATTTTCACGGGTTGATTTTTTTAAGGAAAAAAACCGCACTGCAGATAACTGTCACTGCAATCGTCGCGTTTACTTTACAAACGTAGCTAGAAAAATAATTATCAAGCAACTAATCCACCGCAGTCATGGAAATCGGGGACTCAAGAACCCGAGACTGGCTAACTCCGATGAAGGTGTCGATTTGCTTAAGATTCGAATAACTCACCGGATATTAATTGCAAATATTGCGACATGGCAGATGAATGACCAAAATGCAAATTGAAGATTGCCACCAAAGAATGTAACGATACACCATAGAGACCAATTCAAATCATATTTTGGGCATCTGCTGGTGAGGAATCGGATGGTATTGAACAGACCATCCTCAGACATGCTCAGAAAGTACGCGTCAAAAGAGACTATGAGCTATCATTGAAATTGGCCAAAGTGTGACAAGCCAACTCAGACAACTCGCCCGGTGTCCTTGTCCAAAACCTTTCCTTTAAAGCCTTTATTAGCACACATCTTGAAGTCCATGAACGTGGAGCCCCGTTCAACAGAGCAGACACAGCACCCACAAAGTTTATTGCTGCCTTTGAATCTGTTCTTCAATCAACAAAGGTATGGGAAGAGACGAAAGATATGATCGCCACCAAATCTCATTCTTGCTCATACGACACAGGAAATGCAAAACACTTAGTACAGAAAATCATTGAGCGCAACAGCAACATGAAGTTTTAAGGTCCAGTCTCTATGCTAAAGGAATCTCTGAGGCGGTTTATCGACCAATACAACCCACCAGAGTAGGTATATCCCACCGACTCAACGCAAACATTTCGTCACCTCTTGATGCATCCTAAAGGCACTGCCAATCAATGAAGCTTGAACCGTTGTCTACAAAATGCATTCCAACGAGGAGGGCTGTGATTACGTTGGAGAAACGGGGAAACCCCCCTACAGGCGAACAAATCGGCAACTCAGAGGCTAGATCCTCACTCTCAACTTCCAAAGCACGTGGGAGAAACTGACCAAACTATTGATCCTCAGGGCGCCACCATCTTAGGTCTGGGCAAATCGAAGACCATTCAGATGCCAACTCCATCAACGAGCATCTTGACCTGCCTTTAGCTTATAACGTTATTAAGTACACGAAGCTCAGGACAAGACGGCCACACCGTGCTTAACAAAGCCGTGCAGACACAGCCCGACGACGAAAAATAAAAAAGCCGCCGGACCGAGCAGCATCGGCAGAGGCTCAACCGCTCCCTCCTCCCAATCGAGGGATTGACTCATAACACACTCAGCTAGACTGTCTGCCTAAACTCCTTTAAACGGTCGAAGCAGCAAGCAAAAAATTTATTAATCTGAGACTAGAAATCAGGTAACAGCACGCCACCACCTGTTATGTTCGATTAATTGCAGTTAACGCTTTGACCAAACGACCAAGTTCTCCGAAACGTCAGCACGCGAATAAATATGCTACGGTGAGCCCGCCTTATTCCTCAAATTATTGCTCTTTTTATCACGAAAAGTCGTATGTGGTACTTGCGTCCTCCTGCTCGTTAAGGGCCTGTCAAGTTGTATTCGTAAAACTACACTTATGGACTGAGCGCCCACACAGTTCACACAGTCTGCGCGCAGTCACCTAGACAAGATTAAAGGCCCACAAAATTGGCACTCGAAAAGCGATGCTAATTCTTGGTGGTAGTCGGGCGTAGCTAGATAAAACAATGAAAAATTCATTTGGTCAGACAACGGCAGGTTGGCCTGATGCAGCAGATTTTTAGCCGGACCCACCACCACCCTCCCCCTCCCCCTCTCTCTCCGCGATGTCAGACTGACATGCAGTCCTTTTATCGATTGCATCAGGATCCTCAACCAAAATAATATAGCTCGTGCAATAATCTGCCTCATCACCCTAACATCGGGCTTTTTCTCCAAGACGGGCGGACGCCATCTAGATTCTCGCCATTCTTCTGTCAAGAAGTGCTTCCTGTGGCTGCTTTTCCTGTTGAGAGACCAGTCGGATTTTGTGGAAAATGCTTTCCGCAGTAAAAGGCCAGTCCGGAGCTCGTGTCGTTCCAGTGTCCCTGCATGGTTGGGCACAGGAATATGGACCACCCTACGCAGGTGGACTTGAGCTAAATTTCAAGGGTGGTTAGGGAATATAATTAGGGTTTGATGTAGAGTTAGTGCTATAGTTACATTTAGCATACGGGAACTTAGCGCAAGTTCACCTTTATTCCTGCGTGGTGTTCGTATTCCAGTATGCGACTGAATACAGACCTACAATCGAACATACATGCACACACAGACCTTGCATGCTCCAGGATACGATGGTCAAATGTACCATCGTACTGCGAGGTGCCAACAAAGACTAAGCACTCACCGTGAAGATGGCCACCGCGGCACCGAGAATCATGCCAGCCAGGACGTCACTCCAGTGGTGCTTGTAGTCAGAGACCCGACTCAGGCCGACATAGAAGGCAAGAGAGAAAACTGTCGTTTGTATGAAGGCCTGCAGGACAGAAGCGACTGCGATTCTCGGCATTCGATAATAGAGGTAGAGCTGTATATTCGGGGAGGAGGGGAAAAAAGATAGGTAAAACAGCAGGCAAAAGGTCATGATGGCTGAAACACCAGACTTAGCGTTCTTCCTAAGCGTCTTCCGTTATCGGGTTCATTGCAGGGCTTCAAACAGCTGATTGCGGCAGACATTTGAGTTGTAGGTTATCGAATCCTATCGTCTATCGTTACACAGGTGTCTAATCTAGCGGCCAGATAAAAACAGCAATTTCGCTACCATACTCCCTAGCTAAAAGCCACCACACTTCGGAGGTACTAATCAGTTGCGGGGCTCCGGCTTCTCAATACTTCCCTATAAGTTCAGATGTAGAAACTCGCGGTACTCAAGTAATGAAAGCCAACTGCATAACTTGGTGAAGTTATTCAGAACTTCCTGTTTTTTGGAGTTTAAAAAACGCCAAAATGCGCTTATAACATCAAGTAACCGTGAGAGGTAGCATGCCTACACATTCGTATGTGGAGCGATTCAGGATTGTTTTGTTCCGGCCGAAGTGTCTGCCTGTACTACTTTACCTTCGTTAACTATCTTGTTTTACGTCAAAAGAATGTCTTGGCCTCGTCAGGTATTTAGTCTTATGGATCAAACTTCCTCTTCGAATGACCTCTTCGAGCTGGCCGTGGGCGCAAGTAACCATGTGGGGTTTCTTGTTCATTTCCTGACCAGTAGATAGGGTGTGAAGTCTGCCCCGTACATAATTTCCCTAGTAACTGCGGAATTTTGATGTTACTCCTCAACAATCGAATACAATGTTTAGAGCTTTAGACTTCTGATCAGCAGGTCAAAGGTATGAACCTCGAGTAGTGCACCACCTGGGGTTGGGTATGACTGCCCGATGACAGCTAATGAGCCAGAAATTGCCATTCTAGTTTCTGTTGTCTTTGCCGGCGATTTTCATCTGCCTATGACACTAGCCGCTGTGTGGCTGATGGTGGGGCTCGAGAGTGAACCCGAAGGCCTAACAGGAAGAATGACTTCTGTTAGCGATCATGAGCGTTCATCAACGGAGGTCAATATCCCCGAGCAAAACCGGCATAACAACGAACCGTGACACAATGGTTAGAGCGTTGAACGTCTGATCAATAGGTCGCGGTTCGAGCATCGAATGGGGCACCGCCTGGGGTTGGCTATGGCTGGCTGAGGACGGCTTATAGGCCAGAAATGGACATTCCACTCTTCCTAGTCTTTGCCGGCAATTGTCATGTGCAATTGAATACTGGCCCTAACAACGTGTAGCGGGAAGTGTTATTCATTATCTGACTTAAGAGATTAGCTACTCGCTGAGCGCGGAGATGAATACCGTTTCCAATGCCAGTCGAACTGTGAGTCATTGAAAAACAGGCGTCCTAAGAACTAGTTTTGCTAGGAAGGTGAGAGGATGTGTTTCGTAAGGTCTCCGAATTAAATTCCAAGCAAGTCAAAAGTGTACAGTATATGTGCGAAGACAGACAACTTTGGACTGTGTTAGCAAAATACTTCATGATTGGCCACTTCTCGGTCAATGCGCGGTCGGTCAAGCGACTCATCCCGTTGGGATTGGTCATGGTCCCTTCCAGCGCTGTTCTGGAATTTTCGCACACCACACTGCAATTAGTGGACAATGGCTGCGCTTGCAGCAGCACGTCAATCATTTCCTGCAAATGTTGCAACTACTCGTGCGTTCGCTACCTTCACCTACTTTTTTTCCTGATAACTTTCGAAAACTCGCCTTGTAGCATGACTCAAAGACGGTTTATTAATCGAGAAAGCAAATTTTTCCGAGATAAGAGGCATTATGTCAGCAGAACGTTACATTAAACTGGCATATCCCATTACAAGGGAGGGTTTTGAAAATATGGTTAGACTGCAAAATGAAGTCAGTCGGTCAGACGAACAATATCACAAACGCGGGTACTAGTACATATTTTTTGAGCAATTTGTTGTGTAGGATGACAAGGTCAGTTCCACCTTATCATCTTATACAACAAGAAGCTATGCGACTAACTTCGAGGGCTCTATACTGAGCTCCAACGCACAACGGGGTATACATATTCCGTAACCAGATCGGTGAACGCCATCCTACCAATTAGGACAGGCTGACACACACGGCGGCTGCTCAATGGCGCTAATATCACACCATTATCCATTTTTTAGAAGAGCTAGGAGGTTAACTGTTTTTCTGCTCCAGTTCCTTTCCGTTTGCATCTAAAAATGACCCGGAGAACTGTTGTCGACAACTCAGGCAATAAAGATACTTTTTCCATAGAAAGTATTCAAATTCCACTTTATTTCTTTGGATGCCTACTTTCCAAACTTACTTATTAATTACGATCGTAATATATTGCTCCAAGCCAGACAGTGGGAAAATGTGCCATTCGCGAAAGTCTAACGCGAGAATAAATAGTATTTCTACACAGATGTCGGAATAAGCAGATTTTACCGAAGTCAGTACGAGTGAAACCTGCCGTTCAGTCTACCCTGGGATGCCAAATTGCGACCCGTTACGGGCGAATTATGTGTAGTGCTTTCATAGCTGATGCCTATTTCCGGACTCCAAAATTACAAGTTTCTAAGGAGCAGCACATGGAGATTGCCGAAACAGCTTCCTTCACAATTATTTGAATCCCTAACCGACACGGATTGCACGTGTTTCCAGAACGCGAACGACAGAAGAAGAGGAGTGTTTTAGACAGAAAATGGTTGAATATTTCACAACAAACCAACACAAACTAAAAGTGTACAAAGAAGTTCGTAAATCTGTCATCGAGAATCCTCACGACAACGGAAGAGAGCGTGCTTTCCAAAGGTCTCAAATAGAATCATTCTGACCCAAACTATTTAGGGTATCTTGCAAGCTTGGAATCCATCATATCGACTGTTAACCTCACAGAAGACGAACGGTTTACTATCCGAAATAGTACCATACAAGGCTTAAAAGGCTGGAAAGCGAGTTTGCTCCAGTACTATCATGAGAGAGAAAGCGTTAAAGGGTCTCGTCTAACAAAGGATATTATCATTCTCCCTGCGGACAAAGGAGGCGCGATTGCGGTCAGCAAAACCAGACTACAATGAGAGATGCTTGTCATTGTTGTTCGAAGATGGATCCACCTACGAATCACTATCTGCGGGCCCTACAAAGAGACAGGAATTCATCTATTGACAAGGTGTTGAAATGTCTCTGAGGGAAGAATCAACTGCCAGCAGATATTGCTAAATCCTGAGACAAACTGAACCAACCATCGCGAGAGGTTTATGGACTGCGTTAAGTCCACAAAACTGAAGTTCCACTGCGACCGATAGTCTCATTAATCGGTGCGCCCAACTTCTAAACTTTCCAAGTGGTTATTCCAAAAGCTTCATCCGCTTACGAAGAATTGTGAAACCTCAGGTGAGAATCAACGGGTTTCTAAAGAAATTAAAAGGAACCACAATCTCCACAGATAAAATAATGGTCCCCTTCGATGTCGTTTCCCTCTTCACGTCTATACCATTAGCCCTAGCAAAACAATACACAGAGGAACTTTTGTTGTCCCATGATACGGATGTTCCAGCAGCGACCACACTCGAACTCGCTGGATCTATGTTTAGAAACTAACTTTTCATTCGACCTAAAATGCTAAAAACAAACTGAAAAGAGTTCCAATGGGGTCACCCATCTCTGGTTTTCTCGCGAAATCACAATGCAGAAAACTCGAGGCCACGGCTCTTCCGATAGATTAATCTAAATTATGGCTGCGTTTTGTAGACGACACATTTTGTGGTTAAAAGGACCAACTGGAAATGCTCCATAATACCATCAACTCCAAAATTCCTGGAGTTACAATTCACACTCGAAAAGGCAGTTGACAATAAACTCCATTCCTGGATGTTCTCATTACAACGAAAAGCGACGGAACACTACGACATCGGTTTATCGAAAGGGAAAAGCTTATGCTGAAGTCATTCTACCTTAGAAAGCAATCGGCCCGTATCACAAACGGAGTGCTGTCAACAGTCTACTCTGTTGAGCGCAAACACATTGCTCCGACGAAGAGGCTATCGAATTGAGGCTGAAAATACTTGTGTGAATTATTATTTTTAGCAGACAACTGTCCTCTCAGGAAGAAAGACAACCACACCGCCCAAGAGTGGATAAAAACTCAAACTGCGAAGGCCTCTTTCAGGAAATCGCTTCTGGAGGCGTTACAGACAAAACCGGCTCCGATGCTCACTTACACGGAATATAAGCAGCAACGCAACGTTTGTAAATGTGAGGCTACTAAGCTGCGGAGGAAGTTTGAGCTAAACATACTGCAAAATCGTTGGAACACCCCAAAATGCTATATGGCTACATACGAATTACAAAGATAATTCAGGATATGATACCTGCCCTTAGGTCTGCAGACTAGTGGAGACCATTAGCATCCCCAGCTTCATAGAGCTAATAATTTTGCATATTCAAACAGTTTGTCAACCAATGTGTACCCCCCTTTACCTTACTCCATCTCATCATCAGCAGAGGACCTAGACCTAGACTTTTCACCGACGTAGTTAAAACCGAATTACTCCGTATAAAACCAGCCAAGTCGCCTGGGCCGGATAAATTCCTGCATTAGCTAAAGAGAACCTGCTAACTTGAACTGTGGTATACCACTGTCCATCATATTTCAAAAGTCGCTGGAAAAGCAAACTCGGAAGAATGGAAGTGCGCATTCATCGCTCGATCTATAAAGGAGGTTCGCGACTGACTGCAATACCGCCTAATCAGTTTGAAATTGCATAGCTGGTGGCAAAATAATGGGCGTATTATCCAGAGGCATTTAATGCGCTATCTGGAAAACAACCAAAATCATACGTTAACACGGCTTCCGTCGGGACGTTCCTGTCACGAGTGCCTTCAGTCGCACGAGGAAATGGACAAAGGCCACGAATGGGGCCATGCAGTAGATGTTGTATTTTTTTTGACTTCAAAAAGCCTTTGATAGTGTGCCACACATGCAGAAGATTTGGAACGTAGAATTCAAGGAAAACTTTCAATTGGATCAAGGTTTCTTGTCTTTCAGAGTGCAGTTGTTGAACACTGGCTCAGAGATGGGTGAAAAGTAGAAATTAATGGTGTTCCACAGAAGGGTTCACGGGCCCCTACTCTTCCTTATCTACGTGAACGGCTGTGTCAATGACCTGGGTGTGAAGCTGTGTCATGTTCGCAGATGACATAAAAGTATGGACTGAAGTCAGCTGCGCTGATGACACAAAGGGTTACAATCAATCGACAAACTAAGTGCCTGGTCAGCTAAGTGGCTTCTTAGTTTAATGTATCCAAGTGCGTGATCCTATCATCAGCGCCGCGTCGAAAAGTATCTCTGAGACACCAGTACTTTATTAATGGCACTGCATTAAAGGGTCGAAACATACAACGATCTGGGCATGTGGTCTGCACGATTTGATGCCCTCAGAACACTACCTGTAAGAAGCGGTCCGAAGGCGACATGTACTACATTGGATCAGACGTGCGTTTAAAATATTTCTGATCTCTCTCCGGAAAAAGTCGTAGCGCCTTTGTGAGACCACATTTTAGATTACGGAGTACCAGCGGATACCGTGGATGAAGAAAGATGTTGACTCCTCGAACAGAGTGCTAACGGAAACAACGAAGATGGTTGACAGTCTTAAGACGTTTACCGTGCAAGACCAGATTTGAGAAAAAGCGACTTATTTCCTCTTTCTACAGGCACTTACGGTGTAGCCTGCTCTGGATCATTCCGGAGCTATCAGGGCCATGATTCCTACCCTGAGATCGGAGGATTTCTTCGACTTTGCCTGCACAACTCATCTGCGTGGTCATCCTTGCTAGAGTTTAATAGCGAACGCACGCGAGTGAACCTCGAAGTTTTGTTTCAGCCAACGAGTGGTTCGACCTTGGAACTCGTTACCAAAGTGAGATGGTACCTCTGAAAGCATTATTGATTTAAAAAGAAAGCGATTGCATTGTATTTGACAAAAAGACGACTATCACAGCATGATTTCTTAAAACCAGCCTTTTGAAAAATCTTTTCGGGGCTCTACTTTTTCTTCTACAATGTTTCGCCTATGGCTGTGAAAACGCATTTGGAGTTATCTTATGCTTTGACTCAAACATTTTAAAATGTACAACATTTTATATTGACTGTACAGCCGATGAGTAACCTAACATTAGTCGGGTCACATCAAGGGACAATGCCTGTAACCCTTCAAAATATACATATATATGGAATAATCTTCCGCTGAGGTGGGTTGTCGTCTACGTGAGAGCTATTTTCGAAAACCAATTGCCTAGACATTTAACTTCGGAAAGATATAAAGTCCTTATTATGCGTTTCGTCCCAAACTCGTAACTTTTGGATTTTTGAGTCCTCATGGTGTTGAGCAGCTACCTTGATATTACATTTGGTCTCTGATTATATGCTCCACTCATCCTCTGCAGAGTTAATCTTCGCATTCACGTTTGTTTCGTCCCCTCCTCACTAGCATCGCCCAACTCTGACAACCTTGACTGCATTTCCTCCGATTTTGTCAGCACGACGTCTAGCGGGATCTGTTGATGATCGGGATTAGCAGGTTCCTGAGCTTTTCGACCCTCTGGTGGTGGACTATGCAGTCAGCAAGGTCGACATCTCGGTGATGACCTCGTGACCTACTACTGTTTCCCTCATCGTTTTCGACCCTGTTGTTTACTGGTGAGTTCCGCTCTTTGCCTCCATGGTGGTTATAAAGCGAGTAGCTCTGACTGTTATATTTCCTACTCCTCAGAGCAAAGAGCGTTCCGAACCCTCACACGTTGTCGCAACGTCGTGCCTCTATACTCATTCATATCAGCACCAATCACATCGACTCTAGCCTATTAATTTATTAGAGAAGCAGTTTTTCTCCTAGTAAATTGTGAAACGAGCTCGCTAGAACTCGCTCACGGTTAGCGTAGTTGTACACTGCTGCTTATCCCTGGTTCCTGTATTCCAGAGATTGTTGACTTTTGTTTCCATGGCTAAATCGTTCTGGATCGGATATGCCTACAATACAACTCATTTCTGTTGTTCATATGGCAGTTCAGATCATTGCAACCAATCACCCACTTTGTATTTATTCATACCGCGATACTAAGTTTGTAATGATAGGGCCCGCTGGGGACTTAAATATTAAATTTTTACCAGCTAGCTCTTTTTGAGACAATGTACGATGCGTAAGGCTGGAAACGGTAGTGGTTACCAAACTCTAGTTCACGTTTGGCATGCTCAAAATCTGCGTACGCTTCTCAGCGGAAGTCGTAATTGAATAGACCCGACGGGAGCCGAATAACAATTTATTTGTGCCTCTTTATGCCGGATTTACACGCAAAGGTCAAAAGGCATATGCCTGTAGGTCAAGCTGAAGAAAAACTCCTGATCGTTCTTAAAAGTGTTTTCAGGAAAAACGCAGCTGCGAACGGGTTAAGAAGTTCAGGACAGGAAACCTTGACACATGTGCATGGTGGGATGCTTCTCTCCTTTCGTGTTGAAATGAGATCAGGTATTCTGTATAAGCAGCTTGAGGCATGCCGGCAAACGGCTGCTCACTGTCGACTGAAGGAATAACGCGATTACGGACTACGGTGTCAAGCTTAACTCTTGCGTATTTTGCCTGCGATCGGAGTTGGACAATATCTCGGACATTGTCAGCAAAGCATGAAAATATATTCAAATATCCAGTAGTTACCTTCTAATCTTACAGCGTTTTAAAGGCCTTAGCTCGGTGACAACGTATCAAAGCTTGGATGCGTGCGTACGGTGCCAACAACCATTGCCATTGATATTTTAGGAAACAGAGGGACAATCATGAAAATGAACGATTGAAAATTTAAGCTCGATTAGCGTTTGTTATAAGAGATAACGAATCATTTGCGAATATCTTTTTCATGCTGGCCGAAGGCATTCAAAAACAAAGGTAAATTGGGTTTTGAAAAGAAGCGTTAGGTCATGTCTTTCACCGAATTGGAATGCAGTCAGTTTTAGTGTATTTGAGAAATAAATTGCGCCTTTAAACTGTCTACTTGTCCTTTAAAACTCGCAAAGAAATTAGGAGTTACTTAAAAAGGCTACAGTCAATAGAATAAAGGCATAGGTACGTAGTACACTGGCATTTTCAAGGTTAATCAGTCACATGGTCTTTTGTAGTGCTGCAACATATGCATGTCAAGCTGATGTTTTGAATCTCTGCCCATTCTGGGACATATGGGTGCCTCAAGGTAGGTTATTCCCACGGTTCCATGACACGGTTGGAGAAAAAGGCCGTGTGACTTTGCCAGATATAATACCTCAGTGGTTTTCGTTGCTATTTACAGCTTCTAAGCATAGGCTTATCAATTTATGGTTAAATCCCAAGAGTGTTTCTATCCGGATAGTACGGAGTTCTGCACAGCTACGAATTCGACCTTCAGCGTTATCGAAGCGGAAATGGTTTGAAGCCGAGATGAAATCATTAACTCGCAAGATCTACACTGCAGTATATGAGCTGCATGGCTCATCGGTTTTCCTGTAAAAATTGCGGGTCACGGCCGTAAAATGCTGCAAGCCAACTAAAAATTACGATACATGTTTATCGGAGCGCGGTGTACACTTAAAGGTTATCTTCTAATTCTTTCCAGACAAGCCACTAATGTTAGAGTGATCTGAACATCGGTGCTCTGATTTATTTTGGAACATCCTCCAGGCACAAATTGCCTTTATGCGGCCAATTCAAGCCGTGTGAAGTGTGGATACAATACTATATAGATTTCCCCGTGTGCAGAAGACTTTGGAACATTTCACTTCACTTTATTTCCAAAATATATGTACTCCACAGTCAGCTTAAATTTAAGGAACACCTACCCATACATCGAAAACTTCGCTTTTTGACAGCTTACTAGGGTAGGCCAAGACCCACTGTTCTGCTGAACATTTATCGAGTGGGAATAAAATAGCTTTTTAATTTATTCGCTGAAAGTAATCCATTTGAATTGGTATATCAGTGCTCGAAGGAGCAACAATTTCAGGAGAAAGGTCTTTCAAACACCACCGCCACCAGTCAGCAATACTGAGCGCCTGGTGAACTCGTTGAGATGCATATACATCGTAGCTCGGCTCGCAAGACAACTGGAAAGCACATAGAATGCAAGTGGCATACAAACCCAAAGGAAATTTTTCACCCACGGCACGTATACATTAGAGGACAGGGGTTGGCTTCCTTGATAGAAAAGGTGTTGTCTGCAAAATTCCTACGTACCCATGCGATAGTTGCCGAAAATGGAAAATATGCCTCCAGACGGCATATACGAACATCGTTTGGCGGTCAGGAGACGAGGCCATCTATCTGGGTAAAACCATGTGGGCACTCGCATAGTTAGCGCCTGTTCAATAAGGAAGGCTGTGGATTCTCAGAGGTAATGGACTCAGATGTGGCATGCATCCATAGGCACATCAATTTAGATCTAACAGAAAAATGTATCGAAGTTCAAAGTGGAACTGATCGCAGCCAATGCCGAACCGATGACGACTTTTTGATTGACACACGTATGGGCGCAGGTTTGGACAACTACACATTCATTTTTAGGTACGGTTAACTGGTTAATTTTTGTTGTACTGCCCCGCGATTCTGATGATGGGCGGGAGAAACAATCTTGAAAATTTACGCAAATATTTTGTTTCTTTCCTGAAAATCTACTTACCGTTATGAGTAAATTTCTTGGGATACCGGCGACTTGGGACTCGCATTACCGGACACACACCTGACTACCGCTGGCGTGCCCCTTCGCACTTAATAATTTTAGTTGGCATACTTGCAAGGGTCAGAAAAAGCGTCGGTCTCGGTTTTACCAGTTTGAGAGGCGTTGGTATCGAGATGCGTGAATAGGGATGACTGCTCCCCGAAAATCTCTGAAAGTTGTTTGACTGTTTCAGCGAATGTCGGAATCACAAAGGGATCTATGGCAGGAGGTATGTCAGTAAACTGCTCGTGCTCTTTAGTGCCGAATTAAGCGTAATAATAGACACCTTTCACCGCATCATCGGCTTTGGCAAAATCAACGCGGAAAATATCTTCCCAACGTTTAGACTGAGCATCGAAAGTCACACCGGAGTCAGGAGCGCAAAATAAACGATGATGCAAAACGCTTAACTGCGTCCGCTGAGATTCGACTGCTTCCCCGAAGTTGTGGCTCAGGAAAATGCAAAACTAAAATTGTGCATCGTATGAATTCTATCATAATCAGGTGAGATGCCTCGAATTGGGCCTGTTATTTGCTGCAGGATAGACAGTAACTGTTCCATGGAAATAGACACGGTGAGTTCACAAGTCACTAAATTGATATGGTCTTGCCAAAAGTCGCACTGATCGCCCGTCAAACAGTGCGTAGATTGAGATCCTCACAGGAGAACTGAACAGCGGGCGGGGAGAATAAAGTGTATTGCCGTATACCAACAGCGATCTTTAAAGGTCAACAAAAGAACTTACCAACATGGGTGGAGTCGGACGGCGATCGGACCAATCAGACGGCTGTCTTCAGTGAGCAGCATCTGACTGGTCCTATGACTCATGCTGTTGGCAGTTTGCTCGAGCACCACGCGCATGTCCGCGAATCGTCAGTGTCATCAGGGTGTCATGCGCGCAAGTCCGGTTAAAAGTGCCCAATATTAGCCTCTGAAAATAGAGTGATACATTTTTCGACTGGAAATGAAAGGAACTCCCTTTTTGCTTTTATATTGGGACCTTTTTGCTTTTAATGCCCCATTCTTAGCCTTTAAATTCAAAACGCAGAGTATCGAATGTATACTAAAGATCTTGTAGAAACTGATTAACTTCTGTCCATTAAATTTCTGAATGAGCTGAGACTATGTTATACAAAAACGTATCTTATCGCAAATTTCCGATTGAACATAGATGTTGCTGAAGTCCATCTCCACAGTATCTTGTGCGTATTTTGATAACGGTCTTCATTTTCAAGGTAGTAAAAAATACTTGTTAACAAGTTTATTCCTGCGTTTTGTTGCAAAGTACGCCTGCAATGTGCATAACACATTTTTATAGCTGAAAACTTTGCTAACTTTTAGAAAGACGTGATTCATAATACTTGACTTCACTTGAGTTTTATTTAATTGAATTGAGTTAGAGATTTCTGGTTTCAGAAGAGATTTATTTGAAACCTTTCGAAGTTATATCGATGATATTTTATAGCACAATGCAAAAATGATAGACTATGTTCTGTGATATTAAATGTCATAGGAAATTTCTTTGTTGTCCAGCAACCTCCGATTTCGCCCAAATTCTGCCTGTTGTACTTCTAGAAATTAGAATTTTAGAATTAATATTTGGTTAGCACCGGCAAGGCACTGTCTAAGCAAACATTAGTAACGAAATAAAGTTATGACAATGCGTGCAGATAAAATGTACAACTACATAACTCGTCCTGCTATGTCAACTGTTAGCGATGTTTTAAAATTAAAGGTGAACTAGAAAAAAATAGGCAGTGAAAAAAAACTCCTACCATAAAAATGGAGGCAGAGTTCAATAAGCCTTCATTTTTGAATAGAAGGTAGGAGAAAAAAACGGCTTAGGAAAAAATGGTCAGGTGGTAGAGTAGGGTAATACGGAAGTAGCATTTCAGAATGAGATAATGAAACGTCGAGGTGATTCGTTCTTGATCACTTAGGCGTATGAAACAAAATCTCACAAAAATGCGTCAATGAACTTAAGTCCTCAGCATCTTAGGATCCAGAAGTGAATTCTGATGATGGTTAGTATCCAAAGAAACTGTAGCATTTTAGACTGTGGACCACCGAATGTGTACGTCCGAATGACGTCATCGTTTGGATGACTGGTGATATAAGGAGACATCATATTTCATGGGCGACCCGAGGTAGCGAAAATAAAGTTTCAAGAGGGTCACTTAAATTCCCGATGGTCCTTTCTCCGAGTCATGGGGAAAGCTACTGGGAAAAGATGAGGAAAATAAAAGGTTAATAGAATCAGTCTTAAGATAAATGTGCAGTCTTCGCTTGAATGCAGATAAACTAGTTATTGACCTAATTTCAATTGGCAAGTTATTCCAAAGAAAACTATACCTAGAAGCAAAGAAGAGAGAGCGTTTACACGTGGAGGATGCAGGGGAGGTATAATTAGTGCAGAATTTCTTAGGTTATAAGGAAGACTAACAGGGGGTAAAGACAAAAGCTTGGGGAGAGTTGAACTATTATTTAGTCGGAAAAGGAGACAAAAGCCTGCTTTAAGTCTCCTGACCAAAAGTAATTTTAGCTTCATTAGCTGGCATCTTGTTGAGTAGGAAGTAGTTGAAAGAGTCGGAAATATGAGTTTTTTTATGAAATGTCTTTGGACATTTCAATTTTTGAACGGCTAGATTCGTTCATTAAACTGAAGAAAGGACAGCAAAATTCAAGAATGGGAAGTACAAACATACGATAAAGTCTTAATTTAATTTCAGGAAGGTAGAAATTATAAGAAATAAAGCCGCAAATCTGAGCAGCTTTGGCCGTAATTCTATCGGCATGAGGTGAAAGATCTAATTTATTGGTGTAGCTTAAGCCCGTCCTTGATGAAGGAACATTCAATCATAGGGCCTCCTTCAAAGATAAGAGGTTGCGGCAGCCTTAAAGGCCCAAAACTTATGTAGCGACACTTACTAGTTGAGAACTCCATTAGCCACGTGGAGCTCCAGGCCAAAAAAGCGTCTAAGTTTGAATGAATTTGTTCTAGGCACCGTTCGGTCGTAGAGTTAGAGAAGGAATACACGCATTTGAGGTCATCAGCATAAATAAAAGATTGAGAATGTTTAACTATTGATGAAATATCATTTATATACAGTAAGAACAACAAAGGACCTAATGCGGTACCTTGAAGGACACCACTAACAATCGGGGAAGCACTTGAGTATGAGGACCCTACTAAAACGTTTTGCTTTCGATCATTTAGGTATGATCTAATAAATTCAGTAAGGGGACTACGAAATCCTATAGCTTCTAGTTTAGCTAGAAGTCGTTTATGAGGCACTTTATCGAATGCCTTACTAAGATCAAAATAGATAACTACCACAGAGAAATGATCATTACGAAGAGAGGTTAGTAGATTTAGAAAAGACATGTGGCAGGTTTCACAAGAGCGGTCAGGTAAGAAAGCCGTGTTGGGAAAAGTTGATAATTTGATTGCTTATGCAAAAAAATTCTGACAGCCTAGCATACATACAGATGCCAATTTTCAAGGCTACTATGAGCACCAGTGGTCACTGTCTAGAGATCTGCTACACTAACTGTCAGAGGCTCTTCAAAAACTTGGATGAACTCAAATTACTAGCCTCTGAGCAGAAACCTCACATAATTGTGTTAACAAAGACCTGGCTGACTGAGGAAATAAGCCGCAGCGAAGTCAATATTGAGGGCTTTCAAGTGTTCCGTTGTGAAAGATTTCAAATTAGAGGAGGAAGCTTAGTTATTTATGTATCAAATGAAATTTTATGCTGCCAGCAAGAAATATGCGGTTTTTTACCACGAAATGTTGAACTAATTTCACGTAAGATAAGTATCAAACAGCTATCAACACTTAACCTTTGCGTTGTCAATCAATATCCTTGCCAATATAGACCTTCTTAGTGCACCGAAGTTGTTTTGTAAGAGGAAGAACTTACTACTTCTGGTTGACTTTAACACTCCAGGATTAGACTGGAAGATCCCCGTAGAAAACGCTGCATTAATATCATTCAACAATAAGCTAATTAAAGTTACTCAATACGAAGACCTTGTACAACAAATAAAATCCAACTCAAGATAGAGATAAGGAAAACGATAAAAATGCCTAGATCTCGTCTTCAGCAAAGAAGAAGGAGTCATAAGAGAACTTAATGCACAACCTCCCCTTGGCTTAAGCGACCATATGGCTTTAACCTGCGTGTGCTCTCTCCTATTGAACCCACAATCACAAATTTAACGGCGCAGAAATGTTTGGAAGGACGATTTTAATGCACTGAGACGTGTCGCCTCAGAGGAACCCTGGTCAGTTAATTTGACAGACTTAAAAGATTCCTGACAGTATTTTCGGGGGATTATAGAGCATCTAGTCGAATCGTATCACCCTACAAAAATAGTGAGACCAGGTGCTCGGTCACCGTGGGTCACTTCGATTACAAAAAAGATCAAGAAGAAGAAGCAGAGATTTCGACAAAAGTACATATATCTTCATGGTTCAAAGACATTTGCCGAATATAAAAAGAGCAAATAAAAAAATACCGCAAACAAATATGGATTGACAGAACTTCGTTTGAGTGCCGTCTGACAGCAGAATCCATCAAATGCTCCAAGAAGTTCTATGGGTACATTCGCAGAAGGAGAAAACACAGGGATGATATTGCATGTCTAAAAGACAGCCTTGGAAACTTATTAGTAGAAGGGCCACAGAAAGCACAATTAACGTCTCAGATTTTCAAACGGTTTTTAGGTTAGAATCCCCAGAAGACAACCAGGAGTTTAAAATGAGCGACGATTGCAATCTTTGTCTTTTCCATCGAGGAAGTTTGACGCTTCCTCAGTCAACTTAAGCCAGACATTTCTACTGAACCCGATGGGATTCCTGGGCTGGTACTTAAGGAACTATCCCCGGAGCTGGCGAAACCTCTTTCAATTATCTTTGAGCTGTCAATGAGAACAGGGAGACTGCCATCGTAGTGAAAGCTAGCCAACCTCGTTTCTATATATAAGGGAGGTAGCAGGATGACAGCAAACAGCTTCCGGCCTATCAGTTAGACTTGCCTCTCATAAAAAATGATGAAACTCCTCGCAACGTATGCTATACAACAATTTCGTGACAAAAATAACATTATACAGAATTTTCAGCATGAGTTTTGGAGGTCGCTTTTGCCTCTCAAATCTGCTAACTTGCCTGAAGGTCTGGACCAGGGCTTTAGAAGAGGGCTTCGAGTTCGATGTCGTATACATCGATTTCCACAAATCAGTCGACACTGTCCCGCACCACCAACTCCTGCATAAGCTTAGCACACTTGATATCAGGAATGCTCTTTTAAACTGGATAAGGGAGTTTCTGGTTGGTCGAAAAAAGCGTGTCTGTATCGGAGGTGACATGTCAGACTGGGTGAACGTGACTAGCGGTGTGCATCAAATCACAGTTCTCGGACCCTTACTCTTCATCCTATATGTTACTGACAGTGCACAGGAACTCGACTGCGGTAAAATAATATTTGCCGACAACATTAAGCTCTGGCAGGTCATTAAGAGACCGAAAGATCAAAAAGCCCTTCAAAATAATTTGCACCAATTGCAAACGTGGTCCGAGAAATAGCTCTTCGAGCTCAACGTGCGTCCGACAAACTACCACTCAAATGAGAGCGACAGGACATACACCTAAAAGACGTAACTCTTCGCGCAGAATCTTCACAGAGGGATCTTGGGGTTTGGATAGAGAGCAACACGAAACCAACACTACAGTGCACGAAGATGGCAAATAATTCCATGGGAGTATTACATGCAATCAAAGGACATTTGTAAACATTGCCAAAGACATTTTTGGTTGAATTCATGGCACCTTTGTTCAGCTTCATCTACAATATCACATACAAGCGTGGTGGCCATGACCGGCAGAGGTTGAAATTGCCTCGAGTAAGTGCAATGCCGTGCAAAAAAGCTGGTAAATGGTTGCAAAGATAGATCGTACATAGAAAGACTGTGCTGCCTTAATCTATTCCCTCTTTGTTACGGCCAGCAAATAGGTGAACTTATCCTGGTTTACAAGATAAAATATGGCTTCGAGGATGGATTGAGCTTTGAGGAGATGTTATAATGGCACCTTTCTCCTAATCTTCGTGGGCAATCGATGAATCAGTGTACGAACATGTGCAGGCTGAACCTTCGCTCTGAATTTTTCGCGCAAAGGCTAGGAGAGAGCTGAAGCGATCTCCCCCAATCAGTTGTGGAGGTGACATCCCTACAGCTGTTCAAGAAGGACTTGGATGACTATATGTAACCCCTGCTTTCCCTGAACAGTCTGAACCTCAACTAACTACTCCGTGAACCATAAAACATGTTATTTAAAACTACAATACTACTAAGATCTTACAAGTAATCTGTTTAAAGTGATCATTTTGATCTGAATATCCCATGGTATCCAACGCACTGGCATGTACACAATAGGGTTTTCGAAGGCATTGCATATTATCCTTACGATTTAAACGGAAATAAATAAACTGAAATTTATAAGCTTGAAAAAAGAGCGTTCTTTCCTAAAAAGGATTTCCAAATTTCAAATCCACAAAACAGACCAAAATAACAGGGCCAAAGGAACGGTAAACTACTCAGCCAAATTTTGACCACACGTTGCATGAGTTGGGTCACCTTTTGTATGTGTAGTAAATGTTGTACCGACAAAGACAAGGGAGACTGGAATGGTCATTTCTGACTTATTAGCCATCAACATACAGCCATACCCAACTCCAGGCATTGCAGCGACCGAGGCTTGAACTCGTGACCTGCTGGTCAGAAGTTCAACGCTCTAACCACTGCGCCACCAGCTCATTGTCTTGCCGGTGAGCGCTTATTACCATAGTTAATGGTCCCAATCGAAGAAGGCAAGACAACGAAATCGTGGAGCAGTGGGTAGAGCGTTAGAATTCTAACCAACAGGTCGCGAGTCCGAGCCTTGGGTGACGTTACACCTGGGGTTGTTTATGACTGGCTGATGACGGCTAATGAGCCTGAAATGGCCATTCCTGTCTCCCTTCTCTTCGCCGGTCATGTTATCCGGCCTATATCATAAACCACTGTGCGGATGCCGTTGGGGCTCGAGCCTGAGCCCTACGGTAAACGGGATGATAGAGTCCTGTAACCGATGGATGAGCACCTACATACCAAAGTTTATATTCCCGATTGAACCCAGCCAGACACCGAGCTCGTGACGCAGTAGGTGCAGCGCTAAACTTCTAAACCACAGATTGCTAGTTTGAGCCTCGGGTGCTGCAAAACCTGGGGGTGAGTATGGCTGACTGAGGACTACTAACAAGTCAGAAATGGTCATTCAGGTCACCCTCGTTTTGGTCGGTTCCACTCTATCAATATATACATCTATAGGGAAAAGAAAACGCTCTTCGGGAGATCGACTTGCACTCGTAAATTTTCAAGTTGGTGACACCAACCCGTCGTCAGACGAAATTAACAGAAGAGAAAGTGAGGTGGTCTAACTAGATCAGCTGGGGCGACAGGCCATATAGCCACAAACAAACAACTGATATGAGAGGGTGGGGTTGGACACATAATTGCGAGTAACCACGACCGGTTGGGTACCGGGTCAGTGATCCGGGTTGGATGTATAGGTCACTGCGTCGGCTGGAGGAGTTGGAGCGCTTGGTTGCGGTTTGCCATGTGTGAGGCAGGGGTGGCGAAAAGTGAGATTCAAAATGCCACAAGGCTTAGCAGCCGTTGCCTGGGCGTGGGCTTTCGTATGTTAGTCGTGCACATAACCCTCCATAATGAAGATCTACATTGACATGGCGGTTAATGATGGTCGTGCTAGAGTGCTAAGCTTCGAGGAATTCTCGAGCCTGTTCGGTGTTAGCCATCGCGATCACTTCGGTACCGTCCCAATTGAAGCGGTGGGTCACACTCAAGGGAGTGTGTAAACAGGATTGATAAGGGGTTACTTAGGCGAAAGGCTAGCTTCTGTTCATTGATGCGAGTCCCAAGGTGTACAAAGCAGATGCACCATTGTGGATCATAGTGCCGCTTATTGGATCCCACATTTAATATCTTGCAAAATGGCTATATAGGAACCTAAAGCACCTTAGTTATGGATAGCCATACAGCGTAAAAAACTCGCCGGCATCCCTACAGAAAATTCCAGGATATCAAGTAAGTCCTGAAAAATATATTTTATCGTTCGACGGTGTTTCTCTGTTTTCCTCTATATCGCACGTCTTGGCCGTTGATAACGTAGACCGACTCCTACAGGAAAATCCCATCGGCATTCCAAAACAACACGTTTCGGACATGCTTAAGCTCTGCCTTATGAAGTATTTTCAGTTCGAGGAAAATTTCGATCAACAAGTTAAAGGCATCTCAATGGGCTCCCCAACATCGGGGCTACTTGCCGAACTAATCTTACAGCGACAAGAAGAGGGCATTTCAAACCAAAGATGTGGCTCCGCTACGTATATGACACATTCGTTATCATAAAAAAAGTCTGACGTTGAGCAATTTCACCAGAGTCTAAATGGGATCTTTCCAGCTATACAAATTTATTCGCGAAGCTGCCACAAGAGATACACTCGCATTACTAGACGTTAGTATGCAAAGACTCAGTGATGGTGGACTTGCAAAAAGCGTCCACTGAAAGGACTCTACTGTGGAAATCGTGCTTACTATGCAAGTAACCACCCTGCGGCTCACAAAAGAAGCTATGTTCGCACCCTTTTCTATCGGGCCTTCTACCATTGCAGCAGCGATGACCTTCTTCAGAAAGAACTATCGTATTTTTATAAGTTCTTCCGGTTCAATGGATAGCCAACGAGCTTCGAAAAAAATTGTCTTCAACGCCAGAGCCAAACGCAGAAACTTGTTTCTAATGGAGATATATTGCCACGGAAATTTTATTCCTTAACTTACATGCATGGTGTTTCCGAAACCATCTCTCGACAATTAAGTCACTTTGGCATCTCTGTCGCCCACAAGCCTACATCTTCCATACGCGAACCTTATGCCGAGAAAAGGAGCCCCTTCCCAAAGAACCATTAAGCAATGTCATTTACCGCATACCGTGCGCCAACTGCCCTTCTGTTTACATTGGCCATACAGGCCGACGTCTTGGGACTCGCATCAAAGAAATATAAGTTAGCTGTTCGCCGACGTGACCCCTTATCACTCGTGTTTGCGCACTCCCTTGAGTGGAACCACCGCTTCAATTGGGACGGTACCGAAGTGATCGCGATGTCCAACCCCAAACAGGCGCGAGTTCGAGGCTCGGGCGCCGCAGCGCCTGGGGTTGGGTATGGCTGGCTGATGACGGCTAATAAGCCAGAAATGGCCATTTCAGTTTCCCCTGTCTTTGTCAGTCATGTTATTCTGCCTATACACTTAGCTGCCCTTACGGCTGCTGGCGGGGCTTGAGAGTTAGCCCCAAGACACAACGGGACGAGTGAGTCCTGTAACCGAGCGGTGAGCGCCCTACTAACATTATATATATATATATATATATATATATATATATATATATGAATGATGGTTTGTCGGAAAATCGAGGTTTACTCGTGAATTTTCAAGCTGGTTAAATCAACCCATCGTCAGACGAAATGAGAAGCGAGATTTGGGATTGTCACGCTGGAAGCTTTAGGGGCACAGAGGTTACATCGACAGACTGACGCCATCGGGTAATGGGGGGCTGCGAATCGTGTTACGATAGCTGTCGCATGTAAGGGAACGGGTGTTTGAGTTTTGACAGTAAGTCACATGGTGGGAGATGCAGAGTCAGTGAGGTTACACTTGACTGGGCACGGATAAGCAATTTTTGTTTTAAAGTGGGCGCAAGTCAGCGGACCGTGCACACAGATCTTCGTAATGCGCATCCAGATCGACGTTGCGGTTGATACTGTTTGTGCCGAAGGGCCAAGTTTCGAGGAAATCGCGTGCCTGTTTGATGCTGGCCATAGCGATCACTGCAGTTCCCTCCCAATTGAAGTGGTGGTTGCAATCAACGGCGTGCGCAAACACGAAAGGCAAGGGATCGCGTCGGCGGAGTGCCAGTTTGTGTTCATTTATGTGGGTCAGGAGTCGCCAGCCTGTATGGGCTACGTAAGCACAAGAGCAATTCGCACATGGAATGCGGTAAATAACATTGGTTTGTTGATTTTTGGGTACGGGATCTTCAACACGTGATAGTGCTGCCCGTAGGGAGGACGCCGGCCTGTGAGCGATGCAGACGCCGAATCGGTCTAATTGTCGGGCGATAGCTTCTGAAATGCCCTGCATGTATGGCAATGAATGTAATTTCCTCAGTACAACTTCTCCATTAGAACTCTGATATTGTGGTTGCCAGTGACTTCGAAGACAGTTTCACGATGCTCATCGAGTATCTGTTAGACCGGAATCGTTGGTGTAAGTAGGCAAGTTCTTTTTTAAGTAGATAATCGCTTGTACAGTACCGGAAGGCGCGGTGCAAAAGAGCTCGAACGCAGCTTCGTTTGTGGGCAGCAGGATGATTGCTCCTATAGTTGACGATTATTTCGGCATTGTAGTATTTTCTGTGGACGCTGGTTGCGAGCTTGTCATCACTAAATCTTTGCACAGTGACGTCGAGAACATGTTGATCCCAGGCTTTGGGGTGGAAGGAAAACCTGTTGTGAATTTTGGGGTATACATGGTTTACAGAAGTCATTCTTTCTAACATCAAATAGTTGTTGGATGGGCTCGCATAGTGCTGTCGGTTTCGGATGCCTTCCTGCTCGAACCCTTTTACCATAATGACGAAATGTTATACTGCATTTGTTTTCAATTAGCGAGAACGCACTATGTTGCAATATAAGAGTAATGCTTGCCTTAGCAGTGTAGAGAATACGATCAAGCCACATGCGTTTATTGTATCTCGCATGCAATTTACCAAAATGGTACCGAAGAAGTTTTATAACGTTTCATAATTCCGATGTTATGTGAAAGATGAAATTTGAAGCGTTGAGCTTGAAGAAAATTTTAACATGACTGAAAGGCGCATTTAACGAGGTGACTAGCCCCTATTATTTCATGTTATGTTTCCAAGTTCTGTTGTACTCACCACTTGTTAAAAATATAAAAAGCCACTTAAACGTTCTTACTGGCATGATATAGGATCAAAAAATTAGAAGAAGAAGAATGGTGGTTGAGCAGGCTAACCATTTTTTTGACTATTCTGGGTTTTTGAACTCGTACAGGAGTCCATCATCAGAAATAGTGGCAGCAATAGAACAAGAAAAAGTCGTAGGTGAGACGAGCTAGTGAAAGTTCAATGACGAAAGTCTCAAGGTGATTGCGTAGGACTATGTATTTTGACACATAATAGTTAAATAAACTAACATAAGTTGTCACCCGAGGACCAGGCTTCACTCACTTCTCGATTTTTTATGCTTATGACGTAGGCGATTATGTTGTTGGCTGTGAAATTGAATGCATTGCCTGCTTCGTAGGCGCAGGCGATAATTAATCGCATCTAATGAACGAATTATGTGTTCCAGGTTCTTTGAGACGAGGCTAACTATTCACTCTGATACTCAGCAACTTTGCCTTATTGTATCCGGACGTATTGTAGTGGTATAGACAGTTGTGCAATCATGCATACTTGTGAATCCAAAAGTACTACAGGTTTAAGGTCAGGAAGCTATTAGAATTGGGACAAACGAACGATACGCTTACATTCACACTGTTCCTTAAACCGATTTGCAGCGATCAGAAAGTTGTACTGCTTGTCCAGAATCTGAATTATCGTTTCCATTGTGGCACTCCAATGTTAACTTCAGCCTCAACAAGTAAGGCAAATTCAGGATAATTGTATAATTTGCTGATTTGCAGCAAACTGTCTTCAGGACAAAGAATCGTCTGTATATAGTGAAATCTGTGGAAGACAGTAAAAGCGTTTTACAATAATCACACCTCTGAACACAGAGCTAACAGGTACGATCATAATTTTTTGTAGTCATTATATTATGACAGAACAGTTAGTTTAACGGGTTACATTTACCTCGCTATTCGGAGTGCCAGTTTTAGACTTTTAACTCCTTTCTTGATTATGAAAAGGAGGCCTAGAGTAATTCGGTAGCCAAAAGTGCTTACAAATACGACCGAAAATGTTTTGCGAACTGAACGATTACAGTAGATGTGTAAACTCGTGGTACATTAACTGAAATTCTTAAATGTGTTTCGTTTCGAAAAGATCCCTTAAGTTGAGTTGTAATATTAATTAGCCTGCGGCAAATTTCAGAGATGTTTGAGTGAGTGAGCTTCCTTCTAGCTGCATGTAAAAACTACAATCCATAAATGAGGACACCTAACGTAGCAGGTTGTTTTCAGCTATTTTCTATGCCCTTATAAATTCAAATATTTTTTATTGAAAACACCGACGGAAATAGTTTTCTTGTAAACATTTAATGAAAAATTATGTTTTATTCACGTTTTTACTTGAAAAAATGCTATCCATTGGTTGTAAAGACCTTTTCGATTGCCGAATACTGTTCAACCTGACCTACCTTAACACATTCATACAGGGATTTCATAAACGTGCTCTTTGCGTTTTCAAAAGACAACTTGGCGAGCATACGCGCTGCTTTCGATAACTTCTCTTCAGGCCAGTAAAGTTATAGTGAAACGTTGGAACGCAGTAGAAATTTAAAACATGAAATCGATAATGTTCGTCAATTTGTGTGGGTTATTTGAGGAACGTGCATAGGGGAAGGGTGATAAGAGACAATTTGATAGGCGGCAGTAAGTGTTTGGTAGAGCCATTCTAGGAGAAGGGGGAGGACAGAGATGGCGCGGGGAATACATGCAGTTAAGCGGCCGTTAGCCAAGCTATGCGCTGAGCTTGTACGAGGTTCTTTTGTGCGCACAAGACCGGCTTCTTCAACCTAATGGCAGTCGCTTCTGCTGCTGCTAGTAGACGTTGACCCAGTGGCTTGGGGTAGTTTGGTGGGACCTTATAAATTACACGGAAAGCTTCGCTGGGGTCCACACTATGCCCGGTGTCAACAAGAGGTGCAAGGATGGCGCTTTTTATGCTCTTGACTTCCCCTTTGCTCAGCCATGCTGGGATGTGTTCTTTTATTCTTTTGGATAAGCGCCGACTCGTGCGACCAATATAACCTGCTCCACAGGAGCAAGTAAATGAGTAAATGCACATGGAGGTGGTCTGAGTCGGCAACCTATCCTTGCCTTCGCCTCGTAAAAGAGGGTTGGTTGAGAACACTATCTGAAGTTTCGCTGCTGGGAACGTTTGTGTAACGGCTTGGTTAAGGCGTCTTTTCAGTAGTTCACTAGCCGAATGCCCTTGAAAGGGCACTTTGAGGAATAGAGTTTTCTTTTCCACAGTATCCTTGGCAGGTTTCACTGGTCTAGCGACAAGATGCTTTGTAATAAACCGATCTGGGTATCCATTCTCTCGAAGTAGGTTCTGGATCTTCCCAAGCTCCTCCTCGATACTATCTGCCGTGCAAATTTTTCTGGCCCTTTGCGCTAAGCAACGGACAAGATTACGTTTCTGTTGGAGAGGTATGAAACTGCTTAAGTTCATATATTGCCCAGACCAGGTTTTCTTTCGATAAACGCTCCTTCGGATGCTGCCGTCAGGTCTTCTGCTTAGAAGGACGTCTAAGAAAGGGAGTGAACCTGCTCTTTCCATCTCCACCGTGAATTTGATCGACGGATGTGCTTGGTTTACAGTGTATAAGAGCTCGTCTACATTTGTTTCTTCTGTGACAATTGCAAAGATGTCGTCGACGTATCGACCGTAGTATCTTAGCTTATTGATCTGTCCGCTTAACTGAAATTTCTCCAACTTGCCCATAAATACATCGGCTAGGAGAGGTCCAAGTGGCGAACCCATAGCAACACCATCTATTTGTCTGTATAGTTGGTTATCAAAAAGGAACTGCACATTTAACGTGCATCTTAGTAATAATTCTTTCAGTGTATTTGTATCTCCACCCCCCTGCGGAAGACGCTACATAGTGCTTACAAAGGTATATTGTGGAATTCAACCATGGTTTACAATTTATAGTCAACATTAGTGAATTTTAAGATACGATGCTTCATAAATGGAAATTTTACGGTCTCAAATTGTTGCATTTGGTAAATTTTTAAAATAAAAAGAACCATTTCTTCAAGTAGACAATTTGTAAAAGCCAAAATTTGCTAAAAATGAGCACAAGTTATTGTTGTGCATATAAAATACCGAAAGGTACGAAAGATTGAGAAGTATTCACAAACCGGCATCCACGCATTTATTCAACCCTTGTAATATTACTGAACAGCGCTGTGAAAATTTAAAACTTTAAGGAAATCTGAAAATTGATATTACTTCGTTAAGAAATAGCAACCTTTAAAAAAGGCATCAAAGGGCGAAAACATGATAACTCACCGTAAATGTGAATAATAATACCATTGTGTGTATTACGAGAGAAATCTCCTTTGGCCACCTATCAGATCGTCAGATCGTCCTTGAAATAACGGTGAATATTCCACGTTATCAGTTTTTCAGGCAATTGGTCATAAGCTTATATTCTGTTGTATATTTTTCACAAAACCTTCAAAATAAGATATTTTTTAGAATTATTTTCCGAATAAGTATTTCTGGATATTCTTTCTAATGCAGAGAGCCATTTGCGTCATCTTTGTAGATTCACTCAACCGGAAAAAGTAATTACCAAGATAAATGAATGCAAAAGTTGGTAATGAACTGGCCTTATATCAATTTAAAAACGTTCTATGATACTAGATATCTTTTAAAGAGATGTAAATCGATATTAAGTCGACGAATATATATGGACTTTACCTTTTTCCAGAGTTAAGTCTAAGTGAAAATGTGGAAGTTGGACCGTTTTTGACTTCCCTTAAATTATTGACATTTTCGGCTGAAAATATAACATATAATTTTTTGATCTTTATTATTCTAAGATTGCAAATACACAAAAGAGTGTCCGAATATAAACTTTGATTTTGCGAAAACGGCTTATCGTCTGTTTATTGCGTTTCTAAATTCCAGATTAACGGAAACTAATTTATCCACAAAAAGTATTTTTTCGCATGCTTTCAAGTTAACTAAGGTGTTCCTATGCATCCATCCCCACAGGAACTTGAACGTATTTTGTTTATGGTCCAAATTTTTGGAGAAGCAAATTTGATAGGCAATCAGCTTTCATACTGAATTTTATGGCGGAAAACGTCAGCCTTGCATAAAAACAATTTTTAAAGCTGAACTATTTTTTTCGCGAAAGCAACGCGATTTCTTACACTTGCCTTCAGCTTATTTTCATTGAAGTTAGATCATATTTGCCGGTTGCAGAAGAGATTTATTCGAAAACTTTCTTACTTATGTTATTGCGCTTTTATAGCACGACCCATAAAAACGTTGGATTTCGTTCTGCGATAGTAAACACCCTATAATATTTCTTGGATATCCCGCGACCTCTGATTTTGCCCAAGTCTTGTTGGTTTTCCTTCAATACACAAGATTAAACATGAAGTGGTCTTTGATAAAATGGCTTTCTGAACCTCAAATCCACTGAAAAAATCAAAATAAGACAAAATATACGCTTTAATACTCAGTAAAATGTCGATCAAACATTGAATGAGTAAGGTCATCTACTGTGTATGTGAACTGAGATGTGCACAAAAAAACAACAGAAAAAGCATACTGCCTAAATGGTCATTTTTTGGAATGTAGTTTTTGCAGCCGGCTGGAAATAAGCCCTTTCAAAAGATGACATCTTGAGAGGCCTGAATTATTCTGGCATTTAGCAGCAAGATAATTATTTCTTTGACCCTACCTTCTTCGAATCGTATTTGCAGTTTACAATTTAGTTTGAAATTTCATGAGCTTAAAAAGTTACTGTAGTTGTCCAGCCCTTCACTTGATTGACCTAAATTATAGCTCTTGGTAATAATAAAAAGTAAAAGTGGCCAACAACGAACGTACTTAGTATTCACTGGCATGCAATGGCAATACAATACTTGCTGATATGAAAAGGCGCAAACATAATACTCAGTTTGACACCAACTGTTACACAGAGGACATGATAAAAACATTGAAATTTATCACAACGGAGGAGAACACTGTATAATTTGCCTAACAAAACTACATGGTTGTTACGCTATTACCTGGAGCGGACAATTTAGGGGAGCACATTAAATACCCAATAATAATTGCAAGTTGGACAAAGGAATATGAACTCTATCTGTAATACAGGTTGCCTTATGCTAACTTCCACGGTGATACATATTGTAGTGTACTAGTTATAAACTTGACCTTTAACACTTGCGCTAACCCTAACATGCCCTATCACCCTCACGCTTCTAACCATAGCTTTGACTCTAAGCACCCTTCCTAACCCTAAAAATAGCACTTAAATGGACGGGCTACCTCACAAAATCAGGAAATGTCTTTTCAAAAATAAAACATTACCTAGGTGGTGTTCCAATATTTATTTTCTTTCAGCAGCATCCCTACCTATTTCAGTCTCACCAGAAAGCTGGTTTTGGAAGTGGCGTTTTCCGGCAACTAGGATAAATTACATGGTAGAAAATAACTGTTTAATTAGCATGGATATCTTCCATTACTTTTCGACCACCTATGTTCAAATGCAGACTTTTAAATACATATAACAAATTATTATCTTCTATACTCCTTTTGCAACAAAGTAAGTTTGGTTCAAATTTGATACCTGAAAAAGAACATCTTTCAATTTAATTGCCTTTTAATTCTGTAATAATTTCGAACCTTTCTTGCAGCTGCACTTGTGATCAGCATTTTCAAACTGCATGTTGCGTTCGTTCCGAACAAGCTTTCCCATATATATATATATCTATACACTATAACGAAGCCCTAATTAAACAATAAAAGCGTTAAATGTTGAATAATTCATAAGTGGGACTGATTAACAGTCGGCAAATGTTTCGTATGAATGAACACTTAACTGTCTAACAAAAGTCATAAGTACAAATTTTGCAAATCCAAATTTATCCTAGTTTTATGTTTAAAATTTACCGAAGACTTAAATTTATAACAAGTGAGTATAAAAGGTAATTTCCTTGTGCATGTTTACGATAATCTATATTAGAATATATAAGAGTACTGAAAATAAATGAGGAAAATCAAAACTAATTAATTCATCATTTTGTGCAGAGTTTACTGTATGAAGGCGCCGCATTGAAAAGCCGGCTTCCAGGCGGGATTGAAATATATTCACATTTTGCGGCATGGTAATCATTATTTCAAACCAAAGTGGGTAATTCTTTCGAATAAAAAAACAAATGTAAATTATTTTAATTACTATTTAACGAGATAAGCTAGTTACTGTAACACGTACCCTAAAACGCACCCCAACCACAGCCCCAAAACCTAGAGGGAGTTTATGTTGAATAACAGTCTTCAAATAAATCAATTCAGGTGATCCTTTCTTCACACGTTTAGTTCTTATGCTATAGAGTCCTTTAAAACAGTTCCGCGAGGCAGTCATTTTTTGTAGGAAAATTTCACTGGTCAGTTAATAGGGCTCTGGTAATTTTTCTATGAATTTGTAAGGTGTTTGACTGCTTTCCCGCATTTAGACGTGTAAAATAACGTGAAATTTATACGTCTTATTCTCCAAAAACTACAAAAACAACAACAGCAACAAGAAACTGAAATATTCCAGTTACATTAAATCACAAGAGATCACAAGAATTATAAGAACCCATGAAAGATATCCGCTTTCCATTACAGTGACATACCAGCTTTTGTTCCTTGTCTCACGACTGATACTGAATGCTACACTTAGGTCCTATGAACCAGCCGCTAACACGGTTAGTTTCGGAAATTTAAAAGGTACAAATAACATACCAAATGCGTTTTTTTGAGCGTAATAAAACAGATTTTACCTTGAACGCTAAGAGAAACCGAAACTTCATTTGAAAAAATAATATGCTTATGGAAATCGGTATGGTTTTCGTCGACTGTCCGGAAGCAAAATTCGATTCTCTAAGTGGGATTATTTTCTGTTAATGCTTGACTCAACGAATATTTGAAAGTTTGAATTGTTTTTACTTGAATACCAGCAAACAAAAATTTGTTAATTCTTACATGCTTTGGCAGTTTTTGGAGCTCTTTTAAGACATGTACCACGTTTTCTTTCATGATTTCATTAGACGGTCTTCCTGCTCAGATTATACTGGATAACTTTCCTTTTTTTTGTAAGTTCTCTTTCCGGTATTGAACCGCTATCCTAGTTGCTGGTTCAGGATTGAGAGGTTGTTGAAAATTGACGCAGGCTTTGGTACAGCTATGATGCACGACAGTATCGCTAATTATAAACGCTCTATTTAAAAACAAAAATTCATTTTTAACAGCTGCTCCATCATATCAAAATAATGAAACATTATTTGTGTACAAAAAGAAATTAAAAACCAGAACAATAGAAAAAATGAAGAAACTCACTTAACACATTTACTACAGCATATAAAAGGATTAAATAAATAAATGAAAATAAGCTGTTCAAAATATAGGAACTAAGACTTAGGAATCACAGGATATATTGACCGCAAAACATGTTCTTATATTCCTCCAAATATTTTAAAACTTATTCATTTTTCTCCAACAAGTCTGCTAATTGGAATCCAAAAAAATTGGTAACGCTTAGATACATTACGTTCCACCTGATCCAAGTATTTCTCACAAATAAAGGCAAATTACGGCATTCCAGAAGAAGAAGAAGAAGAAGAAGAAAGAGAAGAAGAAGAAGAAGGTTGTTCGTTCACCAGCATCATGGTTAATTCGTCTGAGCTTTCAAACTCTTACTGGGGTCCATCGTTAGAGAAAAAACAGCAACATAAACGAATGACATTTATAGGGAGGGGGGCAGGGGCCAAGCAGAAACCAGTGGCGCCAGTCCGGAGGTGACTACGCAGGGCCCTGTATACCGGCACCAGATCGATAAATTGATTGACCGAGTTCTCATCGGAGGCCCAGGCTTCAATCAATGCTTGGCTTGTATTGCATCTGGCGTGGTCGATTATCTTCGTGGCTAAGAAGTTAAACTCGTGACCCATTTCGTAGGTGTGGGCAGCCACTTGCGATAAACCGTCACCCCGTCTCACAGCAAGCTTATGCTCGTGTATGCACGATCCAAGCATACGTTCAGTCTGTCCTGTGTAGTAACAGGAACAGTTTTGGCAAGGGATGCGATACACTTTCCCAACTGCTCATAAGATTTAATTTCTTCTTGATTCTCATGACCTTACGGTGCATGGTAGCTTTGGGTCGGTGCGCAATTCCGACACCAAGTCTCGCAACGATGCGCTCGGTCGCTTCTGGTATATCCTTGATGTTTGACATCGCATGCCATACCGTAGAAGTTGGTTCTGGTTGGGTCCTCCGGGGGCAAACACGTAGGCATCGGCTTATGAACGCTTTCGGATAGCCGTTCCGCATAAAATGATCGCGGAGGTGATGGGCCTCACGTGCATTTTCCGCCAGGTTGCTGCAATGAGTCTGGATGCGTTTGAACAGTATTCTCAAACACCTTCGTTTGTAAGTCACCGGATGGTTGCTGTGAAAATTTAGAAGCTGCGTAGTTTTCGTCGCTTTATTGTAGACAGCTGTTTCTATTTCGCCGTTGGGACGTCGCCTGACGAGTACATTAAGGAAGGGGAGCTGCTGTTCGTTGTCTTCTTTCCTCGTGAATTCTATATCTGGGAAGATCGAGTTAAGGTGATCATGTAAATGCTGCAGCATGTTCCTCTTTACGATAACAAGTGGGTCGTCTACGTAAGGGCGCCATAAGATAGGCTGCTGTTGGGTGAAAGCGATCTTCTCCAGCTCTTGTAGGACCAAATTTGCCACTTAACCGGAGATTTTGGAGCCCATTGTGGTACTCTTTATCTGCTTATAGGTTTCTCCGGCAAAGGTGAAGAAGGTCTTTTGAGAAAATTCGAATAGCTTCTTAAGGTGTTCAATTTTGAGATAAGTCTGGGTTTCGTCGTATGACTCCTCAAGTTTCCTGCTCAAGACGTCTTGTGCATAAGTCGATGGGAAGATGTGAATAAGGATGTCACGTCGAAAGAGACCATCACTTCGTCCGATTGAATCCTCCAACCTTTGTGTTCGGACAGCTTGAATCTGGGAGATTTTTGCTACACGAGAGGCAGCAACGTGCGAGCAACTACGTATTTTGCACCAATGCGTGCAAGATGGATTGACCCCGCGATACCTGAGATATAATGCACCAGTTAACACGGCCATAGGCAGGGAAATTGTCAGGCGATTTATCAAGCAGTTGACAAGAGTTCTGATCGATGACTGCCCCCGGCGTCTTCAAAAATACAAGGCTGTGATCAAACAGAATAAGAGAGAGTGTGCCCGCGTTCTCGGTGAGGCCTTCACTGAGGACTTTGGTAAGACAATCTCGGCTCTAGCGCAGCGTAGACAAGCCAAGAAGCGAGTAATTGTGGAACAAAAATGGAACAAGTTACAGGCATCTGACACAGGAAGCTCGAAACTTGTTCCACGACCTCTCATCTAAGCAACTAACTGAGCAAAACACTACGGCTTCTGTGGCATGAAGCTTGTTTTGAAACCGCCGATTCCAACGCTGTCAACGTTATTGCAGCCCTGGAATCCATGCTTGTGAGAACTGAAACAACCGAGTACGAGAAACCCTCCGTCAAACAACGTGCAACATCTTTGCTGATGGCCCACAGACCAACACAATGTGTTTTTAAGAATCAGTCAAAAGCTATGAAGAAACTAAGGACGGATGAACAACTTATCATTCTACCCGCCGATAAAGATCGATCAACTGGGGTAATGAATCGGGAAGATTAAAATGATAAAGCCAAGGCTCAACTTGATGATAGAGAATTTTACAAAACAGCACAGGATGCACAAGCCAAAGCGGTTGCCAGTTGATTGAATAAATTACTTGGAGAATTCAAATACCAAAGTGTGTTTACGGAGAACAAACGGCGCCAAATGAAACCAACGGATAGGGCTCTGGCTCGCTTCTATGGTCTGCCAAAAGTCCAAAAATCAAATGTTCCACTGCAGCCAATAGTAGCCCTGAGTCAACCACACATATTATCTAGCAAAATGGATGTACTCAAAACTGAAATTCCTACAAAAATATCCGTCTGCCTCCGTCCGTTCATCCTCCCAATTCCTGGCAGACCTCCAAGTTTTTGAGGAGTCAATCGGACGTAGTGATGGTCTCTTTCGACGTGACATCCTTATTCACATCCTCCCACCGAGTTTAGCACATGAAGTCTGGTGCAGGAAACTTGAGGATTCATACGACGAAACCCAGACTTATCTCAAAATTGAACATCTTAAGAAGCTATTCGAATTTTCTCAAAAGACCTACTTCACCTTTGCCGGAGAAACCTATGAGCAGATAAAGAGTACCACAATGGGCTCCAAAATCTCCGGTTAAGTGGCAGAATTGGTCCTACAAGAGCTGGAGAAGATCGCTTTCACCCAACAGCAGCCTATCTTATGGCGCCGTTACGTAGACGACCCACTTGTTATCGTAAAGAGGAACATGCTGCAGCATTTACATGATCACCTTAACTCGAGCTTCCCAGATATAGAATTCACGAGGGAAGAAGACGACGAACAGCAGCTCCCCTTCCTTGATGTACTTTTCAGGCGACGTCCCAACGGCGAAATAGAAACGGCTGTCTACAATAAAGCGACGAAAACTACGCAGCTTCGAAATTTTCACAGGAACCATCCGGTGACTAACAAACGAAGCTGTTTGAGAATACTGTTCAAACGCATCTAGACTCATTACAGCAACCCGGCGGAAAAAGCACGCGAGGCCCATCACCTCCGCGAGCATTTTAAGCGGAACGGCTATCCGAAAGCGTTCATAAGCCGATGCCTACGTGTTCGCCCCCGGAGGACCCAACCAGAACCAACTTCTACGGTATGGCATGCGATGCCAAACATCAAGGACATGCCAGAAAGCAACCGAGCGCATCGTTACGGGACTTGGTGTCGGAATTGCGCACCGACCCAAAGCTACCATGCACAGTAAGGTCATGAGAATCAAGAAGAAATTAAATCTAATGAGCAGTCGGGAAAGTGTATCGCATCCCTTGCCAAAACTGTTCCTGTAACTACACAGGGACAGACTGGATGCATGCTTGGATCGTGCATACACTAGCATAAGCTTGCTGTGAGACGGGGTGACGGTTTATCGCAAAGTGGCTGCCCACACTCACGAAATGGGTCACGAGTTTAACGTCGCAGCCACGACGATCATCGCCCACGCCAGGATGCAAGACAAGCCGAGCATTGATTGAAGCCTGGGCCTCCGATGAGAACTCGGTCAATCAATTTATGGATCTGGTGCCGGTATACAGGGCCCTGCGTAGTCACCTCCGGACTGGCGCCACTGGTTTCTGCTTGGCGCTTGCCCCCCTCCCCATAAATGTCACTCTTTTATGTTGCTGTTTTATCTCTGATGATGGACTCCAGTGAGAGTTCGAAAGTTCAGACGAATAAACCAAGATTCAGGTGAACGAACAAACATCTTCTTCAGGTATTTATGTTTGCATTCATTTTACATCGCACTCAGGTACGAATTGTCTTCTGGCAGCTCCAGTTTTAGTGAAACCTCATATACATGCGCCAAACATTCATCAAAAAAGTGATTGAATCTCACAATCTTGTTGCTGTCCGACTAGTTGGAACTCAAATTAAACTAACTAGAATATGTCTTGGTTCAAACTTAAGCATGTTAGTCATACCAAATTCTTCGTTAGTGCGCTCAATGTCACTGTTATATATTCAGTGTATGGAAAACAACAAACTATTTCATTTTTCCAAGTTGATGACCTAATCCACTTACCGCGTCCAAACTCCCAAAAACAATTATTAGAAACCGGTCCAATTGCATAAGCCAACTTACTTAATTAAAAATATATGACCTCTGTTTGACGCAAAAGACGAAAGGAAAATCCAAATTAATATGAGGTTTGGAAAAAGTATTATATGTTAAATAAAAGCAGAATTATCGAAAACGCAAGGCATCTTGGCAAATGTATTGACTTAATTTGCAGAAGTTCTTAATTAAAACCAGGAAAATATTCGAGTAAGCACAACAATTCAAACTCAGCATCGTTTAAAACAAACCTTTAAAAAATCCTCGGAGTTAATGTCTCTCACGGATCATTGGAATATGTAACCTTTCATCCAACCAATTGCTCGGTGTTCAGTCACTGTTTTTAAAACAAGCACAACATCAGACACACACACACACACACATATATATATATATATATATATATATATATATATATATATATATATATGGATATAGGAGAAAATAAGGACCCCAGGTGTCGAAATGGAAGGAGAAGATAAGGCGATCTCTGGGGTAAAAGATATACATGCCTGACGTTTCAGATATCAAGGCAGGAGGACGGAGCCCTCCAGACTGGCGTGTTTCGAAAAGCGAAAAACACGGAGAAAATTCTTCACTACAACAGCAATCACCCCCTGTCGCATAAACGCAGTTGCGTCCGATCGCTTCTTCGCCGCATTCAGACACACTGCAGCACAGAGGCTGAGAAGCTGCGAGAACGTAAAACCCTATGGCGCCTCTTTCTCACCAGGGGATATCCACGCAGCTTCATAAACAAATGCTTATACCAAAGGCATACAAAGACCGAAGATGAGCCTAAACAAAGACCTGAAACCTTCCATGTCTTGCCCTATGTGAGGAACGTCTCAGAAGCCACTGAGCGCGTGTTAAGACCGCTAAACGTGGGCGTTGGACACCGAACGGAGGCCACCATCCGTCGATTAGTCATGCAACCAAAGGGCCGACTACCACGCGCAGACACCTCAGGCGTTATTTACCGTGTCAACGGTCTAGACTGCCCGGCCAACTACTGCGGCATGACCGACAAACGACTGAGTACGCGCATGCACGAGCACACTTTGGCCGTAAAGCGAAAGGATATTCGATCACACGTCGCCATGCACAGTCTAGAAAACAACCACCGGTTCGATTTTGACGGGGCTCAAGTGCTCAGCCGAGCCGAAAACAGACTGGCGAGGGAAGTCATCGAAGCTTGGCAGTCAGACGCCAACTCTATCAACCGCAGCCTTGACCTACCAGTGCCCTATGAGGCCGTCAAGCACCATTGGCGCACGAGGGAAGGACCAATGAGAAACGAGGCGGCTAGACCTACCGAAAGACCCTTTTTAAACCATGTAGTTCCCCCTATGCTCTATCTCCGACGATGCGCTCGAGTATGAGTGTGAAACGTCAGAAAAGTATATCTTCTACCCCAGAGATCGCCTTATTTTCTCCTTCCATATATATATATATATATATATATATGATAGTGTGGGGCTCACCGATCTGCTTTAGGAACATGTATGTTCCGTTGTGCCCTGGAGCTCAGACTAGAGCCTTCGCAGGCAGTCGCATAGCGACAAGTAGCATATGATGGAATGGAACCAACAAAGACAAGGGAGACCGGAATGGCCATTTCTGGCTTATTAGCCGTCATCAGCCAGTCATACCCAATCCCAAGTGTGGCACACCTGGGATTCGAACCCGCGACCTTTGGTATTTGAGTCGAACGCTCTACCGTTGAGCGACGGGCTCGTTGTTTTGTCGGTTGTGATCGGGAATATGATGATAGTGTGGGGCTCACCGATCTGCTTAAGGAACATGTATGTTCCGTTGTGCCCTGAGCTCAGACTAGAGCCCTCGCAGGCAGTCGCTTAGCGACAAGTAGCATATGATGGAATGGAACCGACAAAGACAAGGGAGACCGGAATGGCCATTTCTGGCTTATTAGCCGTCATCAGCCAGTCATACCCAATCCCAAGTGTGGCACACCCTGGATTCGAACCCGCGACCTTTGGTATTTGAGTCGAACGCTCTACCATTGAGCCACGGGCTCGTTGTTTTGTCGGTTGTGATCGGGAATATGATGATAGTGTGGGGCTCACCGATCTGCTTAAGGAACATGTATGTTCCGTTGTGCCCTGGAGCTCAGACTAGAGCCCTCGCAGGCAGTCGCAGGCAGTCGCATAGCGACAAGTAGCATATGATGGAATGGAACCGAAAAAAGACAAGGGAGAACGGAATGGCCATTTCTGGCTTATTAGCCGTCATCAGCCAGTCATACCCAATCCCAAGTGTGGCACACCTGGGATTCGAACCCGCGACCTTTGGTATTTGAGTCGAACGCTCCACCATTGAGCGACGGGCTCGTTGTTTTGTCGGTTGTGATCGGGAATATGATGATAGTGTGGGGCTCACCGATCTGCTTAAGGAACATGTATGTTCCGTTGTGCCCTGGAGCTCAGACTAGAGCCCTCGCAGGCAGTCGCTTAGCGACAAGTAGCATATGATGGAATGGAACCGACAAAGACAAGGGAGACCGGAATGGCCATTTCTGGCTTATTAGCCGTCATCAGCCAGTCATACCCAATCCCAAGTGTGGCACACCTGGGATTCGAACCCGCGACCTTTGGTATTTGAGTCGAACGCTCACCATTTGGAGCCACGGGCTCGTTGTTTTGTCGGTTGTGATCGGGAATATGATGATAGTGTGGGGCTCACCGATCTGCTTAAGGAACATGTATGTTCCGTTGTGCCCTGGAGCTCAGACTAGAGCCCTCGCAGGCAGTCGCTTAGCGACAAGTAGCATTTGATGGAATGGAACCGACAAAGACAAGGGTGTGCCACACTTGGGATTGGGTATGACTGGCTGATGACGGCTAATAAGCCAGAAATGGCCATTCCGGTCTCCCTTGTCTTTGTCGGTTCCATTCCATCATATGCTACTTGTCGCTATGCGACTGCCTGCGAGGGCTCTAGTCTGAGCTCCAGGGCACAACGGAACATACATGTTCCTTAAGCAGATCGGTGAGCCCCACACTATCATCATATTCCCGATCACAACCGACAAAACAACGAGCCCGTGGCTCAATGGTGGAGCGTTCGACTCAAATACCAAAGGTCGCGGGTTCGAATCCCAGGTGTGCCACACTTGGATTGGGTATGACTGGCTGATGACGGCTAATAAGCCAGAAATGGCCATTCCGGTCTCCCTTTGTCTTTGTCGGTTCCATTCCATATATATATATATATATATATATATATATATATATATATATATATATATATATAAATTGTAAAGTAGGCATCCCAAGAAATAAAGTTGAAGTTGAATACGTATCTATGGGAAAAGGAGCTTTATTGCGTAAATTTTCCACACCGGTTCTCCGGGTCGTCGTGAGACGCAGACGGGTAGCAAACGTGACAAAAATAGTTAACATCGTAATTACGCGAAAAAAAATCGATACTGGCGTGAGCATCGGCGCCATTGAGTTGCCACCGTGTGTATCAGCCTGTCCTGATTGGTTCTCATTTCTTCCACTTCTTCTTCCAACTCGATATGCCTGTTGATTCATGCATCATCTGAGTGCATCGCCTCGTGGAAAATCTCGACCTTTCTTGAAGGAACAAGCGGAGACAATCCGAGATTTATCCCAAGCGAAATTGTGCCCGGTGTCTAGAGTATGCATAACTACTTGGGACAGATGGCCCCGCCTCTTTACTGCCAACTGATGTTCATAGATGCGTGTGGAGGCGGATTTTCCTGTCTGACCACAATACACGGCATCACATGCTTCACACGGGATCTGGTAGATGACTTCTTTCTTGTCCAAAAAGTTGACCCTATCCTTAGGATGGACAAACTAAGTACGAAAAGTTGCTGTCTGTTTGTGCGCCACATGAATTTGGTGCTTCCTTCGGTGCCTTTTGACGAGTTCAGGCACATTCTTAAAGTAAGGAAGGGTGATATATATATATATATATATATATGAATATTTCAGTGCTTAATATATGGCTGATTCGGAAAAAGGTGCCTGGATTTGGTTTTTTGCAGAGAGAGGTATTTGGAATAGAAAATTTCTTAAAAGCCCACACTGACAGAGAAGTCAACGACTGAGAGAACGAGATATGGTAAATATGACCATGAGCGTATCATTTTTGATATATTGAGGTTCTCTGACTCTCAGGCATCCTTGGGGTTTTACTGTAGTTTTCAATTATCCATTCTTTAAAATTACGAGAGATGTTGTAGGTCCTATCCCCGATAGTAAGTTTATGGATGTTCTATTTGCAGTGGACAGATAGGATCATATTCATAGGGTTACCTTAACCTAAAGTTTAATCGCCGTATAACATTGATGTCCAGATCGAAGACCCGTTAGGAATACTGTCTTGGTCAACTGAAGAACAATCCATTTTAACTTATGTATTGTGACTTATCTTTATTTAGCAGCTGAATGCTTATTTCCCAAATGCACTCAAAAATAGGCTTAAAAATATTTAAACATTTTGCCTGTCCATACACGTGCCAGTTTAATACTGAAAATATTTCGGACACGACCAGAAACCTCATGTTTTCCTTAGTCCAAGAACGTTTTCGTTATAGTTTCTTTATTTTAAACCAAATGTCACGCATATAAATGCACTGCAGAGTGGCCAGTTAACTATTGACTTAGTTCTAGTACAGGTCTCGATTCTTAATTACGTGGTTACTGGAAATAAACACCACAAAACATCTCACCCATATACGGAAAACTTTGAATTGCCATTTTTTGCTTAAACCATGCTCCAGAGAATTTGGAAATATTCATGGATGTAAATTATAGAGTATAATATGAAAGAAGTTGTCCTGTTTTTTACTTTGTGCTTATGAAGCAACGAAACTGCATACATTTTCCCATCTAAGTTGGTTACTTCTACTGTTATTTATGTGGATTTATTTCCATTTCACATCCCCTGAGTTATTTTCAATTAATTAGAATGTGTCAAAAATGTAACAGAATGATAAAGTTTGATGTATTCAAATTATTTCTAAAGAAGACTCTCTGGCAAAATGCATAGTGCTAAGGTCAGGAATGTGGAGCATGTAGAGATACAGTGAGTTAATCAAAGTTAACCGAATTTCTTAAATGCATTTTCAATAAGGAAAAATTACTTAAGTAATGCTCTACTACCTTTCACCGTGCATGATAATCCAATAATATTTTGGGTATGCCAGAGTGCCATCTTTTGAATGCATTTCCTTTCGGTTTCCTGCAAAACCACAGTCCCAAAATGGCTACTAAATTAGCATGCAGTTTTTCAATTGATTTTTTCTACCCTCGAAAACTCAACTGCGTTTTTATACGAAACATGCACAAAAAATCCTTTTTTATGCTCATTTGATAGGTAATTGCGTTTTTTAAATTTACCACTAGAAGGAAGGCCGTCTTTCGGTTTCAAAATGTTTCTAATTGTTATTTATTTAAGGCCGTTCATTGACCATTCAAATAACATCGCATCCATCCGTTTTATAAGGCTTCTCAGAAGTATCTGAAAAAGTCTACATTCACTGCAACATTTCAGGAAAACTACACAATATCTTCTTAAGTGTATAGATGAATGTATACTATTTCTTGCCCTGAAGGCATACAGCTCATCAACTGCGATCCCAAAATGCAAACGGTACAGTGTTTCATGTTCAAAAATATTCGGTAGTTGAAAAACGTTTTTGGAAGCTAAATATATGGTTCGTTTGAGTACAAAATGATTTTAAGAATGAGTATAAGAAAGAATATTAATAATAAGAAGAAGAATAAGACAGAAAAATAAAAAAGAATACTTTTGCTTATGTTTTCGATTAAATATGTTAAAATTTTTAAGGGCCTCCAGAATCAACAGGAAAAATTAATACTACTAACGTAGTCATTTTTTGTGCCCAGTGCAGTTTCTGCATGCAGTTAAAAATGTACACATTTAAAAACCAGCGTCCCGGCGTTTCCAAGATATTTTTACATTTTGTGATACGATAGTCCACTTTAGTAATCTTTCCTGATCATAAATTCAATTCAGAATTTAGGTTAAGTTTGCATGAGATAGAGCACTTACTGTAGAATAACTGGCAGACCGCTAAACAGAATGAAAATACGCAAAATTACTCTCTCATTAGCCAAGCATAGCACCCTCTGAATTCAAAATACGACATTCATAATCAACGTGGTGTTTTAGTCGTCATCCTTTTTTTACTTTTTAATTCCTGTTTTATGCTGGCACAATGGGGATAGCAAGGTTATGTGTGCACTAGGAACCGTATAATTCAAATTTATTTTATTCTTTATGATGTCAGATGGCTTCTTGTCCATTTGGCTACTGCTTATGTTAAGCTTGCTTTTGTTATTCCCTCCTTGACTCTGCTCTCTCTGAAGAGACTGTCTAGATAGTTCAACCTCGAGAATTAGCAGGAAACACAGAAGGCACGTAACTGAAATACGTTAAACGTTTGTTGACTGCATGTAACGTCATATGGGGACTGTAATAAAATCCAAAACCTACGGTCATTCAATTTGCCTAGGACATCCTATGAAGCTGAAATTTTGTTTATTTTCCAAGCAACTAGCTGTCCGTCTTATGGGGGTATTTGGCGATCGGCCTTCAAGGAAACACAAAACAACACCTGTTCTTGCAGTATAATGGAACAGCTCTAGAGGGCGCTACTATTTGAACTCAACAAAATCTTAATGCAACCCAGACCTATGCGAGCTTATTGCAACCAAATGTGTCAGTTTTCCACTTTAATTGTGGCCTCAATGTCTTTTGAAATCAAAAATGTATACACTTTACCTTGACCTCTTCAGCTAAAAGTGGAAAGACCTTACCATTTGTAGTTTGGCCTACAAATGAGATCAATAAAGAATCGCGAAAAGCATGCTTATGAGAACACGGAACGAGCAATAATCGGCTGGGTTGTGATCAGACCTTTCGTCAGATTAGCGGAGAGCAATCAAGGTTAGCGCATTTTTTTCCCTACCTAAGTAATTAAACCACTGCACTTTCGAAATCCGCATGGATTGAGCTATCTAGCTAACTAACTTACATACTGCAGCATCTGCTTTGTAACTGGATAACGGTATTGAAGACCACGGTATAAAACACATGGTCGTCCGTGAAATGAATGGAGATGCCATACGCTGTGAAGGCCAATTTTCTTTAATAACGTTTCCTGATACACAGGCTTTTTTTTAAACCAACGTCGAATTCGAAAATGTGTGGGCCGTAAAACAGCCTAAGTAGCCTCAATCCCCGCATAAGCTTAGCAAAATATATGAGGCACCGATGCAGGCTGAGAGTAAATGCACGGCCCTGAAATAGATGCACGTTTGTATTTCACTCGGATAACAGTTCGCCTAAAACAAAATCTGTCAATCACAGTTAGAGAGATATACAAAAAGAGAATGTTGAGGTACCGGTATCGTCTCGTAGAAGGTCAGTCACAGATCTGCCGTTAGAAGAGACGGAAGAGGAATAAATTACAAGGCCAAGAGAGAGAGAGAGCGAAAGGAAGAAAGAGAGAGCACGATGCATACAACTGGCCATACAAAATGGGCTTCTACCGAAATGCAGGGCCATTTTGGGTGAAATCAGACACGGGACTCTGTAGACTGTTTCTCATGGGCCTTCGAGATCTTGGGTTTACGCTTCCTGCCAACCTGTGGCCGCTGAGCTCGAGGAGGCCTTACCGGGTCGGAGGTCCTATCAGGCTCCGGTAGCCAAATGGTTCGTGAAGTGCTTCGGTGGAAGATATTTCGATTATGTGATGCAAGAAAGGTCTCTATTTTGCGCGGGGTAGGCGGACAAGTTGTGATGAGAGTGACCTGCAGAGAAAATAGGGAAAATTTATTAGACTTTACTTCACGCGTAGTTTTGTGAGAAATAACTTCAAGGCGTTCGCTAGGCCTAATGCGTTTTGTCCCAGACAAAAATATTCGCCAACATTTCATTTTTCCAAATATTTTCAACGGCTATTGCCGTTATCTGTGAAAACTGCATGCATGCGAGCCCCCCCCCCTCGATCAAGGGTGAGGCGAACGGACATGCTTCTGATAGCATCCAAACAACGTGCTAGGGTTGCTGGAGCACCAAGTGCGGTCTTTTCACACAACAAGATCAGTTTGCGTACATGCTATGCCTGACCAAGGCAATGGATAACGCTGACTGACAGCGGTTACCAAGTCAGAAGTTCATGCCACGTAACTTGATCATTAGGCGAAGGTAGTTTAATTATTGCTAGTAATATATATTGAACAGATAGGTTGGGGACAGTCAAGAAGTGATTTTAAACTATTTATAGAGTCACTTTAAATCAGTTAATGACGTTTGCATACTTCAAAACTAAGAAGTTGCACTGTGCAATTCACAAGTAAGTGCCACTTTCCTTGAGTGGTTGGGGAAGAAAGCTTTGAACAAACTTCAGCCTTCCTATGGTTGATAAATTTGATTGAGATCTGCAGAGATTGCCTTTTTTAATGCAAGAAGTCCAGGCGGAAGACAGAAGACTGACTTGTCCACTTGCTGGGAAAATCCTGAACGAAAGGCAAGCACAGAAAGCTCGCTGCATTTAAGCAGGATGGTATGTCCGAGCAAGAATTAGTCATAGGATGTCTGTCAATCTCACCCTATTGGCCTCTGCAGATGCATTTTCTAACGGATTTACACCTACAGCCAAATTTATTGCCCAAAATGCAGACGGGCCTGGCGGGTATGCCATTAAAATGCTGATAAGGCGGGGGTCGCGTCATCCAGCAGCTACGAGCAGTTATAAACGGCGTGCATCGTACGGCAGCGATCGAATGAGGAGGGGAGAACAAGAGAGGCGGATCATTAATTCGATGTGCGTACGGTGGATCAAGCAACAACCTGTTGGTCAGGTTGTCTATTCCCACCGATTGCTTAACGGAAATGAATATTTCAAGGATGTATAAGTGCCCCTACCTGCCAGGAAAGAAAGCAAAAGTTTAAGAAGATTTGTCGCCAGGAGGAGAGACAAGAGAGCGTTCCCGTTTATAGTAAGTTTACAGGAAAAACTACCCAGGAAGTGGAGATGGCTCGGACACCAGGAAACCGCAAGGAAAGCGAAACGGGAAGAAGGGCACAGGTCCTGAGAAAGTCCATAGTGCCTATTTTAACTTTGGATAATTGGGGTGACCCGGTATGAGATCCAAGATATTTTGGCTGAATGTGAAACGATTAATAGGCATTCATTGACTTAGTTGTACGACTGAAACACTCTATATGCTTTTAACACTGAAAATTTGCACCTTGATTTGCAGACGTTCAGCACCTCAGGATTTTCTATACTCGTATTCAATCCACCCATTCAATATAGTCCTACACCCTTTCGAAGTTGTCAGTTAATTTTTTCATACGGACATCAACTGCTATTGGGATTAACCTCCTTCGTAACATAGAGCAACTCCGCCAAATTGCTGACATCGAACACTTTTCTTGGGAAAATCGCCTGTAAGTGATATGAATTATAAAGAGGGATGCTTGCGCAACATTTACCTTTGTACCTCCCTTTCTTTCTCTCTCTCTCTCTATCACATAAACACAATTTTAATCCTTCCAATTCAATTTTCATGACAAAGTTTCTAATATAAGAAATATGATTTAGCACAATGGCTGACCAGGCCTGAACATATTTGTTAATGCAATTCTGAATAAATATTTTGCCACTTTTCTTGCTCCCGAAAAATGCTAATTAATCAAAAGTTCTTGGGGGGATCATCGTAGTTCCATTTTTAGACCAACGGACCAAACACTTCACTTTATGACAACCCTCGGAGTCACACACTTTGGGACATCTTGATAATCCAACTGATGGTCAGCAGGATTGTCATGAGAACAGAACGGCCAGGATGAACCTAACGTCATCCTTCCGCCAGGCTAGTATTCCATTGCCAGCAACTCAGAGATGCAGCAAATTTGAAAACTCAATAAAAGAGAATCAACATTGTAACCTATACTTTCAGATGGATAATAACTTAGGCGAAGTTTCCATTATTGACGTTTTTCTGAATGATTTCACAGCTACCTCTATGTGCCGAACTCGAAAAAAACAATCCATCTACTGTATTTAACTTTATGTCTCACGCATACCCAGATTTAGCCAAGTTTCCTTCTTCAAAGCAATAAAAAGATGACAATGAATTTACTTTAGAGAAGTTGCGCAACATATATTTTGAAAACCTAGCTAGCACATGAAAGTACTGGATATGGTTAAAATACACAGAATGTAAGAATGGAAATGTAAGTTAGAACTGTAATGTTCCCTTGATACGCAAAAATTCAAACTATACACAAAAAGAATGCAAAAATGAATAGCCTGTATATTCGCTTTAAAAACTTTTATCGGATCAATATCTGCACAGCAACTAAAAGCCCAACTCACTCATGCAACATCTCGAAAGGAACTTCCTAGACTTAACAGTATGATTATACCTACCTACTACAGTTCGACCGTCGATTTCGATGAGGTCCACCGTATGCTCCACACCAGGTGGTGCAGGGACTTGCGCGTGAATTAGTTTTAAGTGATAGTAGCATTGCGCTGCAGCAACCGCACTCTCTCCTCCTCCCCTACCTAAGCCCGGTGTCAAGACAGAGTCAAGAAGACCGGAGATGGGAGAGGGCGCAGGTGGCTGGCGCGGCCGGAGACGCCCTGGGTGTCCCACCACACCTGACTCGGATCCCACGGAGTGGGAATGCCATAAAGGCCACATTAAGAAGGAGCCCTTGCAGCCTGACTCTCACTCCGCCAGTCAGCCACTCCTCACAAAACACACATTGGGCAGACCATGCGGTCCGAGTTATCACGTCAGTTGGTAACCTTCCAAGCCACGGCTTTAAGCGCGTCCGATAGTTTATAGTGAGGAAAATGCGCTGAGCTGTTAACCTCACTCTCTCCCCAAACCCACAATCAGACCAACATCCGAGCCAGTCAGTTGTCTGAGGTGGGAGTGGGCACATTGGCTGACGGGTCGGCGCACCCGTCTTCGCGCGCCACAGCTCGACCTGTCCCCCATAACGCACACACCAAAATTTACTTACTCAGGGGATATGGAGGAGCCATCACCGTCTGACTCCCAGTCCACTGGTCAGCCACTCGACACACACAGCACATACACTGGGCCAACGGCGTGGTCTGGTTTAAGCGTCAGATTGGCAGCCTCCCAAGCCACGGTTTCTAGGAAACCGTGATTTTATCAGGTGCATTATGATGATTGTGAGGGTGTTGTCTATGTATTAGTGTAGATGGTGTGCGCTGATGTGGCTTGATTAAAAACATGGACGCAAAATTGACGCGTTCCAGCGCACATTTTTCCTAATAGACTTTCTTTCCTCGGCTATTATAGTACTATCTTCTAGCCATGCTGCCAGACAGAATGGGACTTTAAACTCAAGGTGGTCGCTTGCGGGTGCTAGAGCAGCATGGGATCTGTAAGCCAGGCTCTAACCATGGACATGAAAAATAATCGTCCATAATCCATTATGCTTATCAAATGAGTTACAACGGTCATCGTCCGAGACAAAAACCACCCTACGCACTCGCTGAATTTTTGTGGCAAGAAAGAACTGCAGGCTTACATTGTAGGCGTAAGCCCCTCGCAATACGAAATGCTAAGATTTATATACAGTGAAGCAGTTGTTTAAGCCTGCATCCTGGTGTGAATCTAAGTATTTATCCCACAAATAACATTAAATGAGAGGTCAGCTTCAGATGGGAAGAAAGATAGAATCCTAATGTGACAGAACCGTTTCCCGATTTATCCTGGTAGGAGAACGAAACGGAGGGAAAAGGGATGGCGTGGCTCTCTCGAGTTCCCTTTACCAACAATTACTAGTAGCATTTGTTTTTAGAATGGTGACCTGTGATTCATTTAATGACTTGAGTATTGTGGTTCCTAATCAGTTCCAAACCACCTGCATAGGACCGAGACCAACAGCCACAAGAAGAAATTGCATCGCGCCTTCTTCCAGACTTCAATCAAGATAGACTGCCGAACATCATTTTTATATAAGCGTATCATTATCGAGGTTGACTGAACACCAACCCGTGAGTCAATTAGTGTTTGGCGTTCAATTAGGATGCTCTGTGATCACTTTAACCCAGTTTCAAACATCGGGAGCGCTAGTTACTACGGTTAACAGATGCAAATTAGCCAGAGATGGGAGTTCCAGTTTCATTTTACCTTCTCGGTAAAATTTGCGAACCAGAAGAGGTAATTATATCGGTTTTTGCAAATGATGGCTCAGTTCATTCAAATCCAACGCACATGAACCTAGCGGTTTACTACAGGAGCTTGATCGGCGTAGCGTTAGATAGGAACTAATAAGAGCTGTGAGATCGGCCTCGCCTTGATTCCATCATAGATAGGAAGGTTAATCTAGAAGTTTGGACAAAAAATATGCCATAACGGTGCTCCTAACAGCTGTCGTATCATTAATCCACTGGTTTCCTTGCGAGAGTGTATCTTCACAACTGATTTGAAAAAGGTGATAATTTGAGATTAGGTAAATGTGCGGAACATAAAATATGAACATAGGAATAGTTGAGATGCTTCAAATCGTCATTAGGAACTGCATAAAAATGGTTAAAAGCCTCATTGCCCAGAACGAAGGGTCTCACCCTACTAGTCAACACCGACACGGTTCTGGAGCACATTTGCGCGATCAGATATTTGCAGGCGAGTAACCAGCACACGCAAACCCCGAGGAGGATAGTGGTGAGACAGAGACGGTAAATGCCAGTCACAAACGCAGCGAACGTCGAATGTTTGAAGAGCAGTAGTTGCAGTTGTTGTTGGTCTCGCTGCGAGATAAACGGAGCATAATGATCTGTTCTGTTTTTTGATTTCTGCGATGATTTGTTGGATTGTTTGCCGAAATACGCTGCAAGGCAGAATAAGCAAATTTGCGGTCAGAGAACGGTAAGCTGTCCAGAAGGATTAACAAACACATTTTTAGCTCAATCGCTTTATTATCTCCTCACAGGTTTTTTTTGTAAAAATACGATGAGTTTAAAAATTATGGGATCAATTGTATTTAATTCACACAAAGAAAATTTTAAAATAGCAGCCAAGTCTGAAATCGCATCTTGAATTGGAGACACGTACATACATTTTAGTTCTGAACATCATCTTTTACTTAGATAATTTTATCGCAGAGGAATATAACCCAGTCTTTCCTAAATGTCAGCCTTGTACAGTTATGCAAATTTTGCATTCCATATCTGTCTGAGTGGTCTGAAGAAACTGCCAGACTTAAGGTCATTTTCTCTAAAAAGGATCTTCGATGGCGATAATTAACTTTTCCTCTAACCATATTTCCATAAAAAGTTTACATCAAAAACAAAAAAACTATGCGTTTTGTGCCAAACAAATAATCTTCGATGCGCTATTTTTTGTGGCTGAAAAGCGAATACTGATGTAAGAAGAAAATGCTGCACGTTAAAGCCAAGTGCTATCGTGTGAGATCCTTTTTCTTGCTTCGTAATCAGAATAAGTGGGATTTTTAAATTTTAAAGTGCATTCCGTTCCCCAGGAGCTCGTTATAGAAAACAGAAAGTACATCGTCCGCCACTTAGGTTGCGAGGGCAGCCTAACTGCGCAAGACTGTAGGTAGGAGCTGCTTGGTTAAACCTTGAGCAATTGTTTAATTGATAAAGAGTTGATAGTTACTTTTGATATTCTCCGAGGTGGAACAGAAAATACTTTTCTTGAAGGAGTAAATAAAGCGTAACTAAAGTTGGCTATATAAATCAATTATTTTTAATTATAATGTTTACGTTGCCAGATACATTTAATATATTATAGTTTCTGTGTTAAGGAAGTTAGTCGTATAATTTGACGCTAAATCTTGAATATTATATCCATCATACTTCACAAGGCATGAGGGTCGGCACAGAATTGAGTTGGATAAATTAAATAATACGCTACGGACAAGAATTAACTTTCCTGAACACAAGAGGGCACATCTCCAGAAGTTCAAAAAAAGAACTTTGCAAATTGATCCAATGCTTAGGGAATTGATCGCATTGTTAAAACAACAAACACCTGCGTTGGATCAGCCTTAAGCAGCATAAATTAACCAGCCATTCTAATAAAGAATACACCCCTCATAAGTCAAACAGTGACAATAGACATTGACGTTCTTTACTATTAATAATCAGCTTGCGTTTTTATAACGAAACCTTGATTATCATGGAAATTGACACCTGATTTATACCTCATTCCCTACAAGATCAAACTTGAACGCAAACACATACCAAACGAAACATGTCAGGATTTGTAAAGAGAAATTCCAATAAGTAGACAACGTAGTTGACGCCTTTATGGGCAAATTCGTTCCGAGAAAACTAGCCCCCTGTTACATATAACTGGATTTTATCCTAACAAAAGGCTTTTATGGGGAAACTAAAGGCCATGTCTTATCCCTCATCGTGAAGTACATCGTTCTTGCCTTGCGGTCGGAGATGGAATCATAGAGTAATGGGCAATCGTTTTCTTTTTTAAACACACCAATGAACTAGCTGTGTGTCTTGGTGTCGAGAGATGGATATTGGTCATAAACTTGCTCCGTATCACAAGTGCTGTCTGCCCCTGGAATCCGGTTCTAGCAAAATGAGGTTACAGTCCACAAGGGAAAAATGACCCGTGAAACAACAGAAAGAAATGTTTGTCCTATGAGATATAATTTGGTCGAAAGTACAATATTTTTGTGGGACTGCAGAGAAAGCCATTGAATGTCATACATTTGTGCAGTTGATCTGAAATTCAAATTTGCAAGTTCACGTCCATTTTCTCAAGCAGCTGCTATAGTAAACAATATACTAAAAAGGTGAGAGAATATTTTGATCACTACGCAAACTCATAGTTAATTTGGTTTAAATGCAGTCACGTCTCCCATTCCCTCCAGGTTATGAGAATGGAAACCCCATCATGGATGGGATTGTGAGCAAGTTTCCTCAGGTATAACACGAAAACTATGATTCAGGCCAGATTGGACTTTGCAGAGGCCAGAAGAACATGAAAAACTCATACTGCAAAGTTTTTCCACGACAGTTGCTCTCAAAAAGTTACTTTTTAAAATATAAATACTGTTAATATTTCATTCAGTAAATATTTCTTTTCGATTTTCAAAAAAAACCGTGGCACTTTGATTAGTTCACGCATTTTTTCGGGTTTCAGTTTGTACAAAGCACTTCTGAACCATGTTCAATTATGGTAATTAGAATATATTTCCTAGAACTAAGTCCACCCCCCTCCAATAATTGGTGAATTACTTGATTCAGAACAAAGTTGCCTGCAGATATTGATAAGCTCATCACATTAAGAAATAAAATGAAATTTCCTATAAATATTTGAAAACATTGTTGCCTTTCCTCTAACCTCCCAGGTTTAAGAGAAACGTATCCACGGAATCCCAGGGGTATTGGCTAGGAGAACTAGTTAAGTTGTTGAGCATCAAATATGCATGGAGAAATCTAGCAAATGATTTGAATTAAGACTGACGAAGTGCTGTTTTGTTTACCACACATAGGCTCTAACAATAAAATTGTACTGATGTTTAGAAGAGTTTGGTCAGCTTTCCATTGTCAAAGCGTTTGATGCAAAATATCTATTAGTTGATTGGAGTAGGTACTCAATGCATGTTCAACGTTTTATGGCACTGGCTCTGTTCCTTTGGTCAGTGGTGAACTTCTGTATTTATACCATCCTACCGGGATTTAAAGAATGCCGGTTTTATTTTTTTAATTAGTTGCGGATCACCTGGTGGGCCCACGGGTTGTGGGTAGCGTATCATCGTACAGCATGAGTTATTTGTGGAAAAAACTGACTCCCGGGTTTACAGAAGAAGCGATCAACAATAGGGCAACGGTATGCGGTTAGGTATGACTGAAAATCGATTTGTTAAATCGATTCCTGTAAAAACTTAAGAAAAGGTAGTGATATTCCCGAATGGATGCGAAATTTCGTGTTCCAGGTGGTGATATTGTGGCACGACCTGTCTTGCCTGTAACCAATAAAACTGTACTGGTCGCCATCAAAAATTGTCCTGGAAATATAAATTTTTTTCTTTAGGGGAAGATGTTTACCTTAGGATCTGCACATGATCCGGTCACAAAAAGGCTGTTCCAACCAACTAATGCCCACCACACTATGACTTAATGGGACTTGGACTGTGAGGTCTATCATTCATGCACAGCAGTGAGATTTGGAGAGGGCGTATGCGCACAGATAAACTAATTTCCGCTGCAAAGCAAGGAACAAGACACTTACAAAGCCACCGCACCTAGAGCATTTCCTTTCAGGCAATAAAAGCAACAATATTTCTGATCAGGAGCAAAGAAGGCAATTTAGGCTTCGAGTCTTTTAAGGTCCTTCGTGTTTTGGTGAAATAAAGTGTGTTATTCTAACGCATTTTATGACCCATTTATAAGGTTTTAATAAAAGCCTCCTTCCATAAAAAAATGCAGGATTATGTGGGGAATAAATTCAGCTGATATGATATGTTCTTAAAATTTAGAGGAACTGTATATGTCTGTACAACCCACGGGACTACGCCCTATCTCACCTACGACGTTCGCTCCAAGGCCGTGCAGCTCATACTTGTGGTAAGTACCTTTGTATGCCACAAATTTGGCTGAGGAACAACGAAGCAGCGTGAACGAGAAAAGCAGTGGACTCCGTCTTCAGCAAAAACGACATCGAAAAAACCATTTTATTGCACATAGAACAACGTCCATCAATCCCTAATGATAGGCCGAGAAAGTCCAGCTCCGTAGCCATTTAATGTGCAAGGTTAGATACAAGATCGCCTATGGGCTCAGGCCCCATTATGCACACACTGACGGTGACTGTGACTGTCCTAGGATTCATTCTCCTCGGTGGTTGTGTCATCTTTATGGATGTTCCCAGTTACCATCGGACAAGATTTCGCAGGTGGGCCTATAGGCCTTTCGAATCTTCTTTGATGCACTCGAGTTGTTGTCATCTTGCTGGCTTTCCCCGCCTTGAGTGTACTATGGTGTACTAACGATAAAAAGCAATTCGAGACAACGATGCTGCTAGTACATGAAACTTTGTTTCCATCAGGGAAACAACCAAGAGAACGTAGGTCATTTGTAGTACCATGTTCTATGAACACCGGCCTATGGTAATCGCCTTGTTTTTTTAAAAGTTAAGAAAAGAATGCTTAATTGTTTAATTTTCTTGGAAATTAATGCAAAAGCTTGAAGTAAATATTTTGGAACCAATTATTTAGTCTCGCTCCTGAACTTTTCTATGAATATTTGGGCTTCACTATCCCATTGACAGTCATTAATGTACAAATAAGGAATGATTTATCATAATGATAGCTAGAGATTTTAGGCAGTACCTGCACCATAAGTAGGAAACTAATTGAGAATTAATAAACAATCTCTAATAAGTCGGAAGCTGGTCCAACTGCCTTGACCAAACCATAGAATGAAAGGTCCTCAGTGAAATAAAGACCTTAAAGAACTAGTGGTAACAATAATACGTTGATTTAAACAAAGGGATATACTTAGGAAAAGTGAAAATGCAGAAGACGTAAAAAGTCATGTCAAATGAGTAAACAGGGTTTTTTGGCAAATAATTTGGTAAATAAAATAGCATATGTAGAGCAGTTTACGAATAGAAATTGTGTGCTATGTATACTTAAATATCCTTCTCTATCTTGCGTAGAATGGATTTTCGCCCAAGGTTGTCATTGCTTTCCCTAATAAAACCACTTAGATGCGGTTTTTTATGAACAATGGAATTTTTTAGACCAAGTTGGGTGAACATCTAATGTGCACAAGACTTTATCTGAACAAAATGGTCATCAAGATTTCCGTTTCATAAATCATGCCAGCTATTGTGTGTGCGGATTAATGGTCGACGAATATCGATATCGTTTTGCACCATTTATCCCTCTAGAAGTATGCTTTTAATAGAAAGCTGAAACCTTATCAAACCGGTGAGATTACGGTAGTTAATGTTGAGAAGCATGAAGATGCAGAATAGCATTACTGATGTCAACTCGACAGGAAAACTGAATTAAATTCTAAAATGCCCAGTCTATTAAGATATAAAGATAATATTTAAAGACTTTGGGATTTGAACTTCCAAAGGTCTGCACCATAAAGGTTACAAAAATCCTGACTGTTCATATTAAAAAGACACCTTCCTTTGCCCATCTGCAGATTTCCCGAAATGCAGTACTTTAAGACTACAAAGAAAAATAACGGGATGTTTTCAAAAAACCATATATGATATCGGTTTTAATTTGCATGCGCCTTAAGCAGAAGAAGCAAGCCGTTCCAAAAATAACACTTGGCTTTTTTCAGGCCAGCTAGACGATGAATTAAAAGTTGGGATTTCAAGACTTGGAACCAACGGTTTGCGGTTGTGCACAGGCTTTTGTAATAAAAATGATGGCCCATATTCGAAATAAGCATAGCTTCTTTTATTTTCTGATGGCGTGTCTCAGCTTCTCTTCTTCGTTTGCGACTAAGCCGCTTAACTCTACCTCTAACAAACTCAAACGGCCGCTACTCCGTTAGATGGCTAAATTAGCGATAAAATTGTTTGTCAAATTTTCATCTTTTACGGCAAAGATAAACCTTTTTCACTAAGCCTTAAACTAGCTGTCTCATACCGCTCTGGTTTTACGACAACGAGAAATGTTTTGAACGGAAACAGTTTCTACGGTTGCACATTTCTGACTGCAGTTGCAAGCAACTTTTTTTGAGTAGCATAGTATCAAAAGGAATGAAAAATGCTCTGAAGACAGAACGTAAACTCACTTTTTATGCCTAAAATTTCTGACATTTTGACTTTTTACTCCTCAGCCTCGCACGCAATAGACCGTATTAAGGGGTTCGACTAATAGATAGCTTTCCACAGTGTCAAATGTGAAATGCTTTTTATTGTAAAAACTGTGGAATTTTCCAATCATTTAAGCAGTTGGCTTTGTAGAATGTTTTAAATTAACGAAGTTTCACACCAGCCATCCAACCTTCGTAGAAAAGTCTGCAACACCGTATTTGTAGATAGTTCCGAGACGCTAAATCGTACGAGTGTTTGTATGGAAATATAAACTTTCTTTACTATGAGAAATCTAGTTTAGTTCAGATAAGAATCGGTGTTCCTAGTTAGCATGTGAATTTGAATTAGCACAGCAAGTAGCATGTAATTTTAACAAAGCCGATGTTACCGAGAGGCTGTTAGACTGGCAAATCACTATCCCGCGATCGTTCTGCCTTCATTTAACCCATCATAAACCCGACCACGACCGAGGAGCAGGAGCAAACGTACGTTGGCATTCAGCGCAGATGACCCAAAAACAGGATCTATCAGGAAAGAAATTAATCCGTACCTCAGCAGCTAGCATTCTCTGGCATAAGCAAGGCAGGGCCTGGGAATACATACTGCCCTAAAATTTAAAGTAAGACCTCCTCTCCTACAGCGTACACCTACCTATTCCTGTGACAAACCAGGTGCAAGTTTCAAAATAATGACGTGGGCTATTTGATGTTTGAATGTCCAATTTTCTTCTCAGAGGAACTTGAGCACCTTAAATCCGTTTTAGTTATTTTGGTCTGTGCGTTTTTTTATCAGAAAAACTGGCAGTTCCTTTTAAGTAACAGCTCCCTCTCATAACTAACTATGACTTTTGTATTCGCTGTTCTGAAAGCAAAGGTTTTTAGGCCCATTTAATCAACCAAGCACGATAACAATGAGCCTAAATTTTCTAGGCAGTCGAAACTTGGGACTTCCGCTATTACCTTCCATTTCAGTTCGCTCGAGCAAAAACAGATATATCATTAGCAGAGCCTGCCTGATTTGTCGGGAAACAGTGTTATTGACTCCTCGTCAAGTCCGCTAAAAGTAATTATTTATGGGATGTATGAAGAAATTACCTAGTACTGGTTATATAGCAGACGGCTAACAGTGTCAAGCAACGGATACTCCCATAATTGATTCTTTTATGAATGCTCACCAACCACTAACGGAAATCCCTCGTCCTGCTCTGCTTTGAGGCTCACTCTCAAGTCCAGCCAGCAACCACACGGCATATAGTAGTAGAATAGGCAAATGAATATTACCAGCAAATACAAGGAAGACTGAGATTGTCATTTCTGGCTTATGAGCCACCATCGATGAGCGTTAATCAACGAATGCAGTCAATATTCCCGATCTAAACCGGCAAGACAACGAGTCCATGGCTCAATGGTTATAGCGTCGGACTTCTGATCAATGGGTGCGGGTTCACTCCACGTGTGGTGCACTACCTGAGGTGAGGTATGACTGGCTGACGACGGCAAATAAGCCAAAAATGGCCATTCCAGTCTCCCTTGTCTTTGCCAACAATATTTATCAGCCCTAAATTAGCAATCGGTCCTTACTTTCACCTACTTCTTAAGAGTATCAATTACGAAAATAACCGAACCTTCCTCGTTATTTAAAGAATTCTATTTTTACAGGCAATTTACCTATCTTGTAACTTTCCTGAAATATTTACTATTTTTGGGACTAAAAATTTAAAAATTTGCTCTAAAAACGATCCTGTGTAAATAAAGGCGTCTAAAGAAAAACCGCTGCGAAATTTGCATGTTCGACGAATACGATCAAAAAGCCGGAAGTTTGCTGACCCCATCACAGACAGTGCCTTTTTTATTTATAGCGTGTATTGTCACAGCGCTGTTTAACATTGAAATATAAGTACCTAAATAACATCCCGTACAATAAAAGCAGGCTATCCAATTTATCTTCTTAACCAACAATGCATTATACTGGCTGAAGACATGACATAAACTCAAATTATCATTCAATTCGCTATTTCTCTTTCCAACATTCTAGTACGACCGTCCGGAAGGGTATTTGAATCTTCCAGGGGCTGTAACCGTCACATTTCAGCGAAAACAGTTTAATCCTGTTAATGTACTTTCTTTCCTGATGGAGAAGTACGGGTATCTGGCTGATGATGTCACTTTTGCCAGGGGAAAACTTTTATAATCTCCACTATTAATTGCAAGCGAGTTTTCTTCAAAAGAAAGAGAAAGCATTAAAGCCGGAGGCTGTCTGCCTTTACGCACTTTCAACTGCTGAATTGATGGGCAAAAAGGCGCAAATCGGCAGTTTGAGTTGCTCAGTCTCCATCGTAGACAGAACTCCCAGAGGTGAGACCTGGTAAGACGAACTCCTCATCTGTTTCAAACTCCGACAGAGGGAGCTCTCCTGGACGGTGTGGACTCTTTGTGTGGCATGCTCCTCGGAGTCAACGATGGAGCAAATCTCCTGAAGGTGCTGTCTGGCTTGGAAATCCTAAAGTTAAATGGTGCAAAATGAATATTGTAGGGAATCACGAAGCAGAAAGCACCAAAGTGATACTAGACATACTCTTAGTACAAAGTTCACATAGTGGACGTGGAATGTTCCAGTGGCAGAAATATTACCGTTTTCGAGGGCTCAAGGTTGCTTCTTTTAACTCCTTGAGAGAGCTGGTCTCAAAATAAAACTACATTGACTTTTGTCTCAGTAAGCACGTCTTCTCTAACGTTCAGGAGTCTGTTGGATGCGTATATCAAATAAAAAGTCTCGATATGCATCAGGAGCTCGCTGATACAAATGAAAATCCGAGTCCCAGGAAGTAATTGAGAGCATCAGTAGCTCTCAGTCGTAGCGTGTGTTGACAGTGCTGCCCTGAAAAATTGAAATTTATACGGACAAGCATGCAAAAAATAGCAGGAAACAGGTTTGAGGTGCTTCTTTAATGCGTGAAGTGTGGATAGGAGTTGCGTCCTAAGGCACATTGATGGATGTACTCAATTGCACAGAGCCATAAACAATTAATATAAATACCACTAAGTTCAAATGAGCGTTTCTTCTACTTATCTTCTTCTTCTGAGTCGGTTTATTGTCCAAATCATATATTAACGGTTTTCTTGGATAAATGCTAAGGAAAGGCATCCTTCCAAGTTCAGTTGTATCAAATTTCAAAAAAATAATGAAGGTTTCGCAAATGTAATCCCACACTACGTAGGATTCATTAAAGTTGCATTTCAGAGGCAGAAACGGGTTCAAGGCTTAATTTAAATGGAACTTCAATTATGAAGATTAAAGACTGTTGCTTCCAAACATTTATAACAAAATTACCTTATAGTTTACTTCCATTAAAAATTATGATCCATGCCTGATATATATTTAGGTTGTAACTGGACTAAGCTAACAAAGATTGAAATTTTGCCTTCAAAAGTCAGATAGGGATGTAAACTAGTGTCAACTTCCTATAGGTAAACATGCGCGGTTAGACAGGAAAGTTTGGGAATGGGTACTGGATAATTTGTTAAGGAAAAAAAAAGGAAAGCACAGAAAATAATGGAAGCCTCTGGACATTTCCCCTGCACAATTTGTTACTTTCAACCATGCAAATTCGGACCGATTTGACAGCAGATTTCCCGCTGGGTCTAAGGTGCTCGTCAGTTAAATAAACGTGACTCGTAGACCAGACATCCACAAACTGAACATAAGCTTTAAGGCAAGGTACACAAAATCCAAAGCTTTACCGGCAGTGCACTTAAAAGATAGCCCTGTAATTACTGAATACTCTTCTGTTAAAAATGGCCGTCACAAAAGAAACGTGCACTTTTGTCGAAAACATTTGAAATCAGTAGCAGTGTCCATAAACCAAGTATAAGTCGGATATTGGTTGACCTTTTTTCAAGATTTTCAGGCTATAATACCATGCAGTTATCTGATGTCTTACGGCTGCTTTAGGAGCAAGGAAGGGTCGAAGTCGGTTATCCGTCTCTACCCAGTATGACAGGGATAGTGTAATATCTTGCACGAATTTCCAAAATGGGCAAATATTTCCGTCGCGTAACCTAAATATTAACCCTAACGCAAACGCAACCGTAAATATAATATTAACCATAACTTCAACTCCAACCTAACATTGGTATGGATTAGCCACCTAAAATAGTCATGAGAACAGTAAATGCCACAGTACAGGTGTCTTTGCGCAAAATTCGTGAAAAATTAGGGTTAGGATGAAGTTTTGGGTTATTTTAAAGATTAGTGTTAGCGTTAACTATGGGGTTAGTTGTTTAAATAAATTTAGGGTTAAACTTAAGGCTATAGTTATGGATTATTATAGGATTAGTATTAGACTTCCGACACGAGAATATTTAGTCTTCCTAGAATTATGCGCATGGTCGTCTTTATTAATTGGACAGGGCGCTCTTATTTCCGTCTCGAGTTTAGGGAGGCGTATAATTAATCCTTCCCCTAACCTGAACCCAAACTCCAACTCCCTGGAATTTAGTGCAAGCCACTTGCATAACAGGGCAATCCCCGTTCCCCTGTCCAGCCGGGGAGTGCGCGGCATATAAACGATTCCTTACCCACAGAAGTGCTGTAGCAACCACTTTGACAGACTTTATTTAATTACATCGCCCACAGTACCCACTTCTAGCAGTATGCCCACAGCGGAAGTGTACTCCATCTGGCATGCTCCTTCAACGTTCCGGTGGACTGCCAAATCACGTCACTCCCACTGCTAAATGGCTTTGTACACTCAACTAGAACTTCGCTGCTGGCCCACCAGGCGGCAAACCTTCTGCATGCCCTGACGTTGCAAGTATAGAGCCCCGCATTGAAGTGGACAGGCCCCAGACACCAGCAACGCGCACGCGTGCGTGTGCGCGAGGTCGTGTGACGCAGACATCAGCGTGACTCAGGTAAATCGCTGGTTGGCCCAACTTTGAAAAGTAGTTGAACGCTGGCAAGGTCGGTTAGCGCAACCATGGTTGGCTGCATGCGTTATCCATTCATCCGCCCGCGTAAAAATAATGTTTCGGCCTGGCTGTAAGCAATTAGGCATCTAACTGGAAAGTACTGAGGAACCGGTGCAAAACCCGTTGTCAAGCCCTCCTAAAGTTCGCTCAAAAAGGCTGCTTGGCATAAAATCGAACCAGCTTGATTAATGTCAAACTATGTAAACTGTTTACACCCATTATTTCGACGTGCCGTTTTCTTGTGGTCAAAAAGAATAGGAAAATGTGTAGAAAAATGGGATAAATGGGATAAATGCAGTCTGTATCACGGTACTCAAAGCGTCACGAAGGCTAGGTCATCTTGAAAATGTCAACAGATTTCCGGGATATATAAACAACTCAAACACTCTTCCGGTCGGTAAGTTTTACTTATGTGGCCTGCTGAACAGGAAATGGGAAAAGAAAGGCCCCGCCTAAATAAGAAAGGTGGTCTGGCGTATAATTCCAGGACGGGTAAATATTCCTGTGTCGTAAATTAGCACTAGCTGTAACATCAAACTAAGCAGTATAGCTAATCTTTATCCAAGCCCCAACGCGAACGCCACAGTTGACACGAACAGGAACTTTACCCCCAAACATAAACCTGACTCTTACTCTGACTGTAACCCTTAACTTTAATCATAACCGTAAGCTTAAACCCAAACCTAATTTTTCCGGAATTTGGCACAAATCTACGTGCGCTGTAGGCGGTTTCTTCCGACGAAGAAGCTGGAGGGTCGAAGACCGAATGGTGTGCGGTAATTTGCAGTCACTAGACTACTAGACGACAGTTTGGAGATGGAACTGTACAGCAAGGCAACGCCCGAGACGCAAACCAAAAAACTCATCACGGACACCTGCTAGTTCTTCCGTTTCAGGCGATGAGTAATATCGCTACCCAACGAGATAGGAAGACATGGGTTGAATCTATTTGTAGAAAAAAAAACAGACTTCTGGTGCATCCATACCACTGCTCTCTTTTCACGCCCACCAAGCTTCAATGATGGGACAAACTCGGGAAGACTGGAGATGATTATTGGGCGCAGTTGCTGCTAAATATAAGCAGCTGACTCACGTCCAATCTAGTTCGTAAAAGCCACAAATACCAATTTACAGAGTTTAAGTTAGGACCTCACACAAGCGACGGGATCATGCAGAAAACAGTAAGAAGGAGCCATTGCAGCCTGAATTTAAACCATTTGAAGGACCGTGTTTCTTCGTCAGGTGGCAGCCATCCAAAAAGAAAGCAACCAGTAGCCAATCTTAGATTCGTCACCCGGAAGGAGGTCATGAGACGGTGGTCTTGTCTGCTGACGGGCATCACTGATCGTCTCGTGACCCTAAGGCTGGCATCACGCGAAACTGAAATAATCAGTCCTCCCCCCCAAGTAACCCGCTCTGGTTACATGAATACCAGGTGACTGCGACGATGACGGACACACAAATTGCTTTTGTTGACTTCAGTGCCCACGTTGGCACACCAATCACGCTAGCTAGCAGTGCTGGTTCGTCAGGGGTATCAGCTGCTGTAACAGCAATAACCTTATCCTTCCTTAAACCTGTACAGAGCACGGTCTTCCCTTGACTTGCACCTCCTTCCGCATTTCGATCCGAAAGAAGATTACGTGGATGCAGCTTCACTCTAGTCACTGGTATCCGTTGCACTACGTTTTAATCTGCCGCTGTGGTCATGATGAAGTGCTAGTGAGAAAAGTTGTACACGGAGCCAACTACTAGACCGACCACTGCTTCGCCCGTCAGTTGATAACATCTAAGTCACAGCTTACGCGCCCCGTGGTAGCTTGAAAGCGCGTCCGAACGTTTATAGTGCGGCAGTGTGCTGAGTCGACCTCAATCTTCCTTCCATCTTTCAGACAGCAGTACACTGTCTGAGCTGGTCAGTCATCTGATGCAGGGATTGGACACAAGTGGCTCACAGGAGTCAGTAACCGTTCCACGAGTTTTATGCAAGGCCTGTCCCCCTTAAACAGACATTTTGTGAGCGACACGTGTGAGCGCCTCGGATCTCATGCGTTAGAGTGCCAAAAAGTCATATTAATATGGAGCCCTTGAATATAACTGACCGCCACCCAGTCGACCACCCCACAGAAGGACACATTGAGTCGACTGCGATTTCTGCGTCTTACCATCAGTTGGCAATCTTTTGACGGATCATGCTTGTCTCAGGATAGCTTCAAGGGTGTCATATTTATTAAAACGAGGAATAAGCTCAAATGCTCTGGTGATTAATTCCCAGAGTCACCCTCACACTCATTCCATCACCCATTCAGTAGTCTTCTTTCCGAGCCGTTCAGACAGCCGATACTTAGATTCAATTAGCGGAGCAATCTTAACAGTCCGTCTACACGTGCCAGGCACGGCCTGGCCACCACAATACTTACCAAGTTTTTAGCCAAAGTGCATATGTTTCACAATACTGACACCCCAGGTACTAGCTAAATGTTCAGACACATACATCACCGATTTTTTATCACTGCATGACGCGGCTACGATGAGTTTGCCTCCTCAGTGATTTCCACCGCGTCTCTTAGCGTTTTGTGATATAAACTGCGAGGGCATGTTAGCTAAGATAGTCATATAAACTTTCAGGCCAAGTCTAAATGGTTTACTCCGAAGGATTTAATCTGTGTTCCGAGCATTCTTTTCCACAGAAGTTAATATTAGTAAGGAGGGTGATATCAGTGGAAACCGACTGGGTAACGCGGCGCTGCGTATTTGAAAGTATTTTCAGAGGGGCTAAAGCCGAAGTCTAAAACCCTGAGAAATTGCCATTTAGAGATAGAGAGAGAGTGAAAGTTTAACGCTTTTGTGAAAGCTAGCGAACCAGACGACTACTAGCACAGCGAAACACAGCGTTTAAACTATTTAGATCTTAAAAATTCTAACTTCCTGAGAAGGTAATGTGTGAATTCGAACTAAATTCTTCGGTAAAACCTCATCGGGTTCGGTTCAAAAGTTGGCATAAATATTTGAACTGAAACCAACCAGCTTCGGTGGAATAACCCTGCACAGTCTTCCCATTATACCAAGAGCCGCTCAGTAATAAATAAATACTTGCTGATTTGTCATACTCATAGCTGGTACCAGTGCTGGAAGTATGATAAGTCAGAATCATAAGGTACACGTGAGGCCTATGGTGATCTTACGAATGGTAGTGGTCGTGAAACAGTTGTATTCATCAAGCGTGTTAGCATGGTAATGAGCTGTGTAAGAGCCACTTATATTTTTAAAAATAGTCGTGTTGTCATGGGACCCCTTAGAACTCCCGCAGCTGTTCATTCAGGTATTTTTTAAGAACCAAATGTATCCTTTGTGAAAAATGTTAAGACTACACAACGTATGGAAAATGATGAATGCTAATTTATCACCGGTTGATAAACACCATAGAAGAAGAGTTAACAAAATGCGGCCCAAACCAGGGCCCTTCAATGTGCAAGAAAAAACTGTTAATGAGGCCATGGTACTCATTCTGAAAAGAGCTCCATTCATTACGATAATGTTCTAGTGTCTCACCCACAAGCAGCAATGGCATAAATCGAAAGAATAAGTTTTGTCAACTGAGCGCACCTGCTGGGATACATTTAAAAAGGCCCCCGTGTTAGATTAACTTTGAGCCTCGGAATCCGAATTTATCTCCCATCAGTACTTTACAGCCCTAATTGGTATCTTTTTCTAAGAGAATGAGAGGAATTCTTCGTTCTGAATTGAAAAAAAAACATTTGACGGAAAATATTTCTGACCATGACCGTCCAACACAAGGAAAACGGGTAGGTTCTAGCATTGTTGAAATGAACAGTTGTCACGGAAATTTCATTTTCTTTACAAACGTGTGAGTAAGATCTGTAAGCGGCACAATCATGCAGCATGAATAGACAAGGGGAAAGCATTAATTTCAGTTGAACACGTGTCCCTATCCCCCTCTTAGGCACAAAAATGAACGTGGATAAATGATGGACTAAATTTCCTCACCCTCCTCCAGTTAAGAAACTGTCTGGAGATTCGCCCGTCCTTCGTCTATTGGTGAACAACAATGACGTATTCGTAATCACTACCGCTTTATCCATCAACATTGTCGGAGGGGGGGGGGGGGTGGGTGCTAAAAGGAAGGGTCGGAGATTGGGCCAGTTGGCCGCACCGGAGGGTAGTCGGCCGATCTGAGGGGGAGGTGAGGGCAGTTAGCACAGGAGGCGTGGCGCCGAACCAATTTGACCTCCCACACATCCATCAACCAACGCACATCCAGGTGGTTCAGTTCTAGTCTAGGATCGGCAAATAACGAGGACAGAGAGACAGTTGGCGACAGAGGGCTGTCGCTGAAACCCAGTGAATCGGTGTCTCTCCCGAGAAACGGTGGGCGGAAATCTAATCTAACTCTAGGCAGTTTCATTAGAAGCGGATACAATCATTAAAGTCTTGGATCAGTGGCGAGTTCTTACAAGGCAATGAACTGATAATCATAATGGAATAATGTTTTTAGTTGCTGAGAAAAGGGTTTATTTTAGATAGTTTAGGTCAGACTGAAACAGAATAACCCGAAAAACCCACCGAGATTTATTAACTGCGTTTACCGAGAATTTTCCGGGGATTTCAGTGGGAATATTTTTCGGAGAGGTAATTGCTATGCGAATCATTTAGAAGCAGAGTAAGAACACTTGCTGGTGCGCGCAGCCCGCAAACATCCGATGTCCTTATTCTTGGTCTGAAGCTTTAGCGTCCAGGGTCTTCATTTCACTTGTAATAATCTGATGTCCCCAGTGTACAAAATAAGTGTGATGCCTTTGATTGTCCTCAAATATATAAATCGGAAGTGAAGTAAATGCCGCCCTGAGAGGAACCAGAGTCTAATGAATGCAAGAATTTAAGGCATCCCCGGGATTTTAATTTCAGGTTCACCAAAATAAATCGAGGAATACAGACAGCGTCTTTTAGTTCTTAACATTTCCAGAAATATAAATAAATGACAAAGCATTTTTAGGGAATGTCTTTCAGCTCCCAATCCACGTTGCTAGGGGAGTACAGAGGACACCTATTTTTCAGGGCTTCTAGTCTAGAGTGGTCAATAAGGGAGAAATAAGGGAGACAACAAAACCGCTAGTGCCACCAATGGTAATTTGCTATCACATTCGACAGGATGCTATAACACGATTCAAGAAACTGACTTTCGTTTCAGCTGCTCAATAACCAGAGACACGGTTTCATATTTCAGGTCCTACGAGTCGTGATTTGGTAATATGCTTACCTGAGGACATTCATTATAAGAAATGGTAATTTTGCAATCGCCGTCTCTATCAGTATCAGCTTTAAAACAGCGAAATTTCTACGAGATTGTTATGGCCTCCACGCATAATAGAAGAGGATAAAATGACCTATGCCACTAAGCAGGAAAATACCAATGTATGTGAAGGAATACTGCGCTTTATTTTTTCTGTTGATAGTTTTGAAATTCAAATTTACCTTTTCAAAATTTAGCCGAGACTGGAGGCGTTTTAAGCGCTGTAGTTGTTTTTCTGTGTTCATTCGCTCCAACCGCAGGCGACGCGTATTGAGGTAGGCAAGTTGTACATAGTCTACTGTGTTCCGAGTTAGTTTGCGATAATCGTCCATAGCTCTTAGACGTGACAGGAGAGCACTCCTGTTGAAGGAAAAAGATTTAACATCTTCTGTCAGTTAGCAAATGTTAACATTCGTTATTTGTGGATGCAATGAGAATTTAAGCTAGAAAAGCAATCGCAATGATTTAGTCACTTTTCTTTCTAATAAGTTAGGCAGTTTGATCGTATTTACACTAGTTACACGGAATCGCCTTGAATCAGACAGTGCAGCCGTGCAGAAAATGCACACGCAATGTTGTTGCATGTTTCCGTAGGAAAGGAAAATCCTGCCCACTGCATCCGAAAATAAAAGCAAAAATTGACACCCTGATCATGTTGCAGAGATCTAATCGTCTGTGGGAGACGATACGACAATTTATGGGAGCTCAGTAAATGAAGCTGGCCTTTTTCTCCCTGCATCTGGAATTGTAATTTTTAATAAGGCGTTTTACAAATACGGTGAACAAAAAGAGGAATCCTCATTTTGCACACGCCTCATTTCTGAATGATACCTAATAAAAAAACTGTAGAGATGCACATGAACACTGATTTAAATCAACATTTGACATCTAGCTAATTCCCTGCACCAGACAACTAACCAATCTGAAGCGCGTAGAACTCCTACGCTGGCTAAGCGCCGTGGCTTGGAAAATTTCTAACTGACGATTGAACCCAGACCGCGCAATCAGCGCAGTGTCGAGGTGGCATGTGTGTGGACAGTGAAGCTGGCTGCAATCGCTCCTTCTTAAGGTGGCCTCTTTGGCACTCCTAATCCATGAGATTCGAGCCATGCGTGGCGGCACGCTAATGAATGGCCCCGACTACGCCAGCCACCGGCACCCTCTCCCACATCCGTTCTTCTTGACATGGTAATGTCACCAGGCTCAGTTGTGAGAGTGGAAGGGTGCAGAAAATGCAGCGTAAGTCTAGCACCAATAAAACCTCTCTCATGGGCCAGTCACCGCCCCTGGTCTACCTTGCTGTGGGGCACACGTTGGATCTCATTAAAAGCCACAGTCGAACAGTCAGTGTTTCAAACGTGCCGAACGTCCTTGGTAAGTACGTAATCAGGACTAAATTATATATAAACCGAAAGACGAACAGTGAGGTATAAGTAAATTAAATGAAGAAACGCGTCACAAAGTAACGACCAGTGAAGCAATCTTTAGACAGCCACTCACTCAAGTGGACATGCATGCCATATGCTTAGCGTTAGGACATTTATATAGTGTAAGCTGTCCCGAACTGTTTTAATTAGCAGTTTTTATGATATTTTAGCATAAGAGACCATGTCTGAGAGGTGATTTGTTGAGTTGCTCGATTTTCCAAACATAGGAAATTCGTTCTCGGATAAAATTTCATGATGATGGGAAACTACACAAGTAAATCTGCATTCTAAATACAATTTAAAAACCCGTTCACTAAACATATCTCTAATTGGAGACTTCGAGTTGGGCGTAATTTTTCATTCGTGCGACATCCGTAGTCACTGATATTTCTCGGTCAGATGCGTACTATAATTACTTATGATTACTTTGTATGCAAGTTAGCGTCTGCGGCCAGGTAAAGCAGATATATATAAAAGATTTAAGAAATCTGAGCATTATTTCATGACGAGATGAATTGAGCAGTTTTCAGAAAAAAAACCTTTGCAACAAAAAGCATACGTGTCACTGTTCGCGACTTCTTATGGATACATTATCATGCTTGCACACGGGATGAGGTAAACGTTCAAAAAAACAGTGTTGAACATAAGTTCATCGATATGATACGTGGTTTCCATCGGAAGAGAATGCTTTTGTTCACATCATTTAGCCATGATTACAATTAATTCATTAACACACCCTAATTGACTGACCGGACTTAGGAGATCGTAATATTTTCAGTATGAGTTTTGACTACTCAGATGACCGTGCCGTTCCGTTCCTTTTAATGGATTAATGAAATCTAAGTTGATAAGCTGGATTTTCATGCTGAGAGATGGCTACCAGACAAGGTGGGTAGTGAAGCTAGAGGAAATTCAGACAACTTCTACTAGGTTGTGTTACAGGCAATAAAGTGGCTTTGCCGTAGGTGAAATAGACGGCACAATCAAGTTTCTGATAGCAGCTTCCGTAGTAACGCTAAAATGCCTAACTAAGAGTGTGAGTTTCCCCAGCAAGTACAGTCTTTTCTACAGTTCTCGGCTATGGTTTCCAAATTCAGAGGATACTTGCCACCTGAAAGTTTAAAGTTAAAGTTTACGTGCGATAACGAGAACGTGATTCATCGGCAACACTATTAATACACTGTGATGAGTTTTGTAATGCAACGACATTAAAAGCAAGGGAGTTGAAATATGGTTTCACCTAGCTTGCGTGGCCGTCTAGGTGAAAAGCGCAAAAACAGTGAATCTAATGAATGCACGGCAACCTTCAGGGTTCATTAGCTACCTGACTGAAGTACCAACTGGATTTGACTTTTATTGGAGATTGGGGACACATGGTTGCTCTCTAAAAGCTTTATTTCACACCCAGGTAATTTTCCAAGTAAATTCACACTGAACACTGTTCGAAATACAATCATCTACTGTGCAGCCAATACAAAGGTTAAAAATATAAGTTCATTTAAATGTCCCATGCAGACGTGTCAGGTATCAATAAGGGGTTAGTAGATAGCCTTCAGTATCCCAATGCTGTTGCTTGCGTGCTAATAAGATTAAGCCCAAAAATGTAACCACCTCTGAATATTAGTTATCGTAGAGTAAATAGAATACGTGATATCCATTTCCGAATTTCATTATCACGTTTCCGAAAATCCCACAGACAAAATGTAGAAAGATTCTCAAGAGCACCTCTAAACAATAAGAAAATACAGGGATAAGGTTCATGCAGCAATATATTTAATAACTAGGCTGGTGGAACAGAGTGCAGTCATCTCAAATACTAAATAATTGAAGGCCAGATTTACAACAGATTCGATGGAAAAGGGGGCCTAGATAACTACTGCGACGATGTGCTAGCAGTTAAAAATATACGTAGCCATTTAGATGTCCCAGGAAGAAGATTTTCAGGATGTTTTTAATGCGTTTACCCTCAAGCTCCACAAAAATAATATAAAAACCAAATCAAGTGGTCCATAATATGACTGACACTCGACGTATTACGATTAAATAAGGGAGATTTAAAAAAAGTTATCAATTAAATTGCCCTTCTTGAGAATTCAAGCATGACTGAAAATCCACCCAAGTACTGGCATAACGGAAAATCGTCAAACAAAATTTCTGACTTATCTGCGCTTTCTAATCAGTCCTTGAACGGTACTTAAACAGAACTGAAATCTAGACAAGAAAAAATGCCCATGAGGTAAAACGATATCCATCACTCAAAAAACTCGAACTGCTATCTTCTTTTCGTTAACTCAAATCCTCATTGTTCATCGAAGGCTGACTAAGGTTCTTCATAGTACTGATTGGAAGGAGTGTCGGTCACTGATGCCAGAAAATATCACAGCGTCATATAACAGGACACAAGCTCTGCGTTAAAAACTAAATTCCTCTCTGGATGCTACCTCTAAGAGAAAAAAAATGAATGCTATCATATCATGACAAAAACAAATTCCAAGTCCAGAGACACGTTACAGTAACTTCAATAAAGGTTAATTGAAATGAGTTTGCTCATTTCTTAATTAAATTAATTATCTTTATGGGCACACGACAGAGCAGGATCGTACAAATGACCTAAAATAACGAATGATAAAATGTACATAATGGAAATATTTTTGGTTTTCAGTTTATGCCCAAAACATTAGGCAAAGAACAATGCCAAAAGTCTGGAGGTCCTCTTCAAAGTCCATGCACATCACACAATTCAGTTGTCCTATTAACATTACAACTGAAGTGATAGCAAGGGTTTCGGGCTAATACCTTAACACTTTCTCCGCCACCTTAAATAATCTCATGCCAAAATATAACTGATCAATCAACAAATAACTGAAAACAAGGAGTTCTTGTGCTAATGAATAGCCCTACTGCGTATATAAAAGATCGATATATATCAAACTGAATCTTTAAGTGTACCAGAGAGTTATGCAAAGTCATTAACTACTCAGGCTTTAAAGAAGCTGTTTGATTTGTATTTCTTTGTAAACATAACCAGCTTTTATGCCAATGTTATTTGCCGTACTATTTGATAAAATTCACACGTATATTACTGGTTTGATAATTGGAAGTTCCGGTAGAAAGTATACAACGTTTTGAGGACAACTACTAGAAGTATCGGAAAATACATATACTTACACAAGCGCTCGAAAATAAACGTCAAATGTTTATTAAAATTAATGAGGTACTTTGCAAAGGGAAAAAAAATTGGAAGAAATGATTTCAAGTGCAAAGATTACTTGCCTATCTGTTATCGGAAAAGTAACTGACTATACACAAACTATCAATGTAAAGAGAAATTACTTAATAGAATGGCAACAGTTATCTTATGTTTACTTAGTTGTTGATAGTCAGAAATTCGGCAGTATAACACAGTCTGCCGTTACGTTTAATTTTTGTGATTTTGTGTTAATGAGAAGGATTGTCTGTGAAAAATGTTTTTTACTTGGGAAAAAATCTATTTGACAGATAAAGTCAGTCCTCCTAAGCAAGACCCAGAAAAAAGTACTCAAACATTAATTTGGGTTAAAAATCGATCCAGACTAAATTTATGGGTGTGACTAAGTCAAGGAGAGTGACTGATTAAACATTCCCTTTACAAATATTTTCCAAGCAGAATTATGTAATTTGTCAGTATTCGACAATTCCGCTGTCCTTTTTCCTTCATTGGACAGTGAGCATCCTTTCGCTTGCCATCTAACTTTAGCCCTCGCTCGAAGAAAATAACTTTGTCTTATGCAATCACGCTGCAACAGTTGATCCTAAAAATTATCTGAATGTTCACCCCATCAATACGCCTGCTTGAAATATCTTTAACTTCATTACCTCCCCTGCTCATTCAGTAAAGAAGAGCTTAAAGTGATGGTCCGAGTAACAAAGTTTTTTCAGATCGTTGTCTTACCCAGTTTCCGTGACAGAATGGGAGCCGGAGTGGGAGGAATACGAAATAACAAATGGTTCAATTCACTTTTCATTAACCACTTCGCATCTGTATTGTGAGCAGTAACTTCGAATAAATTGAAGCCTACAAGGTGCTGTGAGGTTATAACTGGGGACAAATTCACACCCTAATCAATTTAAGTCATTGTACAAATTCAGAAACAAAACAAGATAAGATGCTACAGTTAAAGCAACAAAAATACACTCCAGGAAAAAAAGGAGAACCTCATTGGAAGGCAATAACTCCCACGGTTTCGTATATTTCAGTTGCAAAAAGCAAAGAAATAGTTGTTTAATTGAAGTTTTTTGCTTAAAATAAGGAAAATCCTCTTTTTAAATAGTTGAACGTTCAACTAATAGGACTTTAGACGCCTAAAGGGTGTATGTCCAAATTCAAGGATGCATGGAAAATTAGGATCTTGTTGAATGACGCGAACCATAACATATCTAGATTAAAGTTGTTAAAACCAACAACAAAAAGTAATAAGGATTTTTCGGGTTTATTTCGAGCGGTTAAATCAAAATTAAACTTAACCAGACATTGGATTCAGTCAGAATATTCATGAGGTTATACGCATAAGGCCTAAATGTGCGTTCCTGTGTGGGCTCAAATCACCGTAAGCCCCTTCGTTCGATGATGAAACAGGTTTACAAATTCACAGGAATAGCTGGTAAGCATACACGCGCTTTAGCTTAATTGTCATCAAGAGTAAGGGGTAGAGCAAACATGCCAGTCATTGGAAAATGTGACAAAGTTTGGGGTAATAAGTGGATGTGTGCGGCCTGTAGGGTCAACGTTAGGCAGGGAGAGAAAGAGCAGAGGATTGCGAACAGTTGCACGTCGTACGCTGACCTTTGAAAACGATAAGCTCGGAAATTGTACGAAGTTCTTCTGTGCCCACAGAACCAGCTTTTTTAACCTGATAGCGGCCTCTTTTGGTGTTGCTAATATACGCTGGCAAAAAAGTTTAGATTAGCTAGATGGAACCTTTGAAATCCCACAAGGAGCTTGGATGAGGCACTCTGGATGTCCACAATCAATAAAATAGGTGATAATGGTGGTGCTTATCCTCCTAATTTCGAGTTAACCGGGCGGTGTTCTCATGTTTTAGTTTAGACATTTGCCGATTCGTAGGACCGATATAACATGCTCCATGGAAGTAAGTGAAGGAGTAAATGCTCAATGAGATGGTCTGAGGGGGCAACATATCCTTACCTTCTCTGCAGAAAAAAAGGGTTCGTAGAGAAAAATATCCGAACCTCTGTCGCTGTGACGCTTCGTTAGGCAGCTTGATTAAAGCGTCTTTATAGGAGCTCACTTGCAATGTCACCTTGAAAAGAAACACTGAGGAACCGAGATTGCTTGCAGGCGGTAAGTTTGATGGACTTTTCGGGTTGCACGGAAATACAACCTGTACTAAAATCTGTTAGGATAACCTTTCTAGCAAAACAGGTTCTGGATTTTTCTAAGCTTAACCTCAATTCTGGCTGCTGAATACAACTGCTAACCGTTTGTACCAAAACGGATTTAACTACGTTTATTGGAAGATAACGAAACTGCCACTGTTTGTGGATTATACACACTAGGCTTTATTCCGATAGACAAAGCGTCGGAGTCTACCTTCAGGTCTCTTGCTTCCAAGTATGCCTAAGAGAAGAAATAGCCAACTGTTTTCACTTCCACCGTAACTTCTTTCAACGGACGTGCCTGAATTTAAGCATTAAAGAGGGCAGTTACATTGGTTTCTGTAGTAAAATTTAAAAAGATATCATCAGCATCGTGACCGTGACATTTTATGTTATTGACTTGACTGCTTAGTTTAAACCTGTCCAGGTTGCTCATTTAATGTAGATGTAACTAATAAGAAGTTATTTAGGAGTCCTGTTTCAGGCTGATTGTTCGATAGGAATTCGCAAACGTAATCATCTGTTTCAATGACCGGAACGTTTGTTTTCGAATTATGGAAGTATCATTACTTCCCATGTTTCAATTCCGAAAACTCTATCGCACAGAAGGTCCTTCTTTTGGAAGGCACACTTTTGCCTGAATATATTTGAAACACAAGATTCAATTACCAAAATAGGACGTTGTGTCAAAATGAAAGTGAAATATACTTCCGTCTTGAAGGCTATGCTTAGAATGCTTATAATACCAGATGTGATCTAATAATGTCGATGGAATTCATAATATTCAATGCTCCATACCCCAATATGAGTAAAATACTGTTATGAAGTGAAAATTAGAATGAAAATGGACAATCCACCTGCGTAATATAATTGGTTTGAGGAAACATGGGGCATGCAAGTACATCCAGTGACCGATCTCAAGACATACTCAATGAATATCTGAAATGCGTTTTCAATTGTGAAGAATAACTTAAGTGGGACAGTAAGATTGATCATCCTGGAGGGCAATTCCGAGTTATTTCAGACACAGCAGGATGTAAGATTTAAATGCCCATCTTATCGGCCGCCTGAAAATGTGCAAATTATTAATTAGTGACTGCTTATATAGCAGGCATAGTTTAACATTGCTGGAATCGACGCTCAACGATCGATTCTCAGACTAGAATGGTGTGCCACCTGCATTTGCACGAATCTGGCTTATAAGCATTTTAATCTCCGTTGTTTTTTTGGTAATTTTATAGTGCCAGCCACCTTGTAGTATATTTTCAATGACTTATAAAGGCGAATGTATTTCATAGAAAACATAAACAAACATATTCGTTCTTGTACTACTTTGATAGCCAATCGTTCATGAAATTTCATTTTCAAAAAAACGTTTTGTTTACGTTTTAAAATCACTTTGCAATATCCAAATAATTTTGAGGCCGGACTGTCGTTGATTTGTCTTAAGGGCTTTTTGTCTACATGCTGCATACCTTCAATGTAAGTATTAAACATAATTTATCGATTTTGCTAAGAAGATAGCATTGGGTAAGCCCTAAACGTTTGTATTCAATGTTAAACTACGTCATTTATTGTTTTAGGGCATAAACGAAGGTTAAAAGACGATGCGAGTTGAATCGAAATTGTACAGTCTTAAAAAAGTCTCATAAATGGAAATAGTTGTAAAACCAAAAGGCACATTTTCGAGTAAAATAGTTGAAAAAACGGGAGGGGTCATCAAGCGAGTAGATGAAAAGTTATGCTTGAGCTTATTTTCTAAAAAATATATTTGTGTTTTAAGGGCTTTGAAAAATAATAGAGAAAACACATATTACTTTTTATTCAATTTTAACGAACATGGTTTTCACAGGCGTTCTTAAAGAAATGCATTCAAGAGCTGGCCTCCTGGCGTATCTCATGTGCTAATGGATTATGCCGCAAGATGATCTATCTGTGTTCCCACTTATGTCAGAATTTTAATCAACATTCATAAGACTAGTCACTGACCGGTGCTATCTATTGGAATGTTACAGCTTTTCTTCTAAATAAATTAATGCTCCGCTTAACAGGGTGCACCTGGTGTGTCGCAATTTCCCTCTGGTACATAGCTTATTTTTTAATGTAAAACTTTCTTGTTTCCTTAGAAAAGTCTGCAAACTTGGAATGATTTTGTGGAGTATGGTAAAGCAATAAAAAATTTAAATGCGAATATTGTTATGCTAGAAAAGTGTGAATATTTTTTTTTAGTTTTTTAGTAAGCTTGATGAATTTTAGTCAAAATATTCATCTCAGTTTTGGACTGAATATGGAAAGCTTATGGCATTGACTCCTAAATGAAGAAGAAAATTTACCAGATATGTGTTGTAAAGATGCATTGAATATGATAAACATTTTCCTATGAAACTCTTTTTTTACAAGAATGAGGAAATAAAATTTGCCTTGTCAGCTTACGGACGATAAAGCTATTGATATTGCCCTAATCCTCTATTGGACCCACAATCACAAAATTGTCCAGTCATTTCAACATTTTTGCTAGCAGATATCGTGTGCCATGGTTGTAGATTTATGACTGCATAAGTTAGAGGAAGGTTATGACATATGTGCCAAATCTGGTAGTTGTTTTAGAAACAGAAGCTCATATTTATATCAGAAAACTAATCTTTCTCTAAGAGAAGGCATCCGAAAGACCAGTTACTGTAAGCTTGTACATGAAAATCAAACACAAACTCTTGCATAGAGTGGTGATGTAAAAGTACATTAATGTAATAGTACATTAACCTTAACAAGGACCATTCTGAAGGTCATATTTGCGTATCATCAAGAAGTCTTTATACTTTAGCGTCCCAGTATGATAGAACGAAAAAAAACTGTAGTTATTATGTTAGGGAGTAGGTAGTAGGACAAGCAGTTACAATCTGTTTAATCTGTATGTAAGAATATAAATGAAACATTCCTTAATAACTTCGCTAATGACACTTCCTATCATATTTTTAATGTGCTGTTCTCATTTGGTTTATACAACAGTAACCAATTTAAATATAGTCTTTTAGTCTTGCCCCAAACATTTGACTAATTGTCGGCGTTGAGCGACGAAAAATTTCCATTACACTGTTAGTAATTCAGTTACGTCTGATGGCACACTTGTAATGCTAACTGATAGAAGAAAGATAGGTTTTTTTTGTGGATTTTGTTAAAAAGAATTGTGGATTTTCCAGGACTTAATAAGGATTCCGATTATGTATGAAAAGCCGCTGAAAAAGTACTGAATGTTCAACGTTGATGCATTTAACTTTATCTAAAAATAAAGTTCAAAAAAATACACCGTCGATTTCAAGGTATTTTTTTATTAAGTATGGAAGGTCTTGCACGGATAGCTATTGAAATTAACCATGTTTAATGAAGACGAAGTCCATGAAAAAAGATATAAAGAGTCCCATTATGATTTGTTTAGCAAATATTTTTAGGGTAAATAAAATTTGAGATTTTATGGTTACATAAATGTGGTCAACTTTTTCAAGGAATATCAAGGTGTGCTATTTTGAACACTCAACGTTTATGTGTTTTTAAACTTTTAGAGAGCTGTTCATTGTAAACCGTACCACAAATGTGTTCACCCTATTAAGTAAACTTTAACAAACTATATTTAAAACAACATTTCAGAAATATTTTTATTTTTTTTTTTTTAAGTGCCATGAGAACAAAAGTATATCAGACAGAATATTTAAACTAGATCGTATCGGAGAAACTGAAAATTGTTTAAGGTCCAGTTATGTTCATTCCGTTCACCTAAAAGTCAGATATAAGCTGTGATCGGACTGAAAATTGGCAAAAGCCTCGGATATTGGAAGCCTCCAACAAAAGTCTGACAGAAAACTATACTTAACTTTCGGCTATATACTTTAGTTATATTATATGAATTCCTACCATGTTGAAATACCGCGTGTTTCGCCAGGTCTATGTTCACCGGAGGTTTACACGAAAAACACTACGGCAACACATTATTGTCGGGACAACTGTGCAGAAACGGAATCTGCGTATAAGTAGATGACTCACGAAAGACAAAGGTTTCCCACCGCCGAGTCGATCGGAGCGCATCACGCCCAAACAGATTGCGGATAGAAGTGAACAGGCCTCCTCTTCATCTAAGGTACTTCCTGGAGCTCACCTGTTCTCTCCGATCAGTATCTTATCTGTCGATTAAGTAATGATGCCTGTGAACTATTTCTTTTGATTCATATTTATTGCAAAATCTCATGAGCAGCAAATGACATATTCTTTATAAGAGAAAACCACGATTTTCCTTAGATGGAAAGGAAAATACAGAGCTCGTTCCCTGGAATCAAAAGTCTACGTTTACTTGGAGTATACAAATTGAAGAAAAAAATAATTTGGATAAGCAACAAATATTTTCATGTAATTTTCTTAATATATTAAAACGTATCAGGGCAGTGTAACTTAAAAGAAAAAAACGCATACTGATTTTCTACAGGGCTGCTTTTGTAGGCAGTCACAAGAGAGCTTGTCGAACAGTGGGGTTGCTGAAGTGTCTGAACAATCCTGGGAGTATGCTGTTCACCAAACAAACCTACTCAAATACCTTTCAGTTCTAAGTGCAGATATATTTGGAATTGTGGTTAGAATTTTATGAGCATGCACAGTTACTCTATAGTTACTGAACTCTTTTGCTCTCTTTGTCCCCATCTTTAAGGTTGCAGTTGGGAAAATAAGAACACTTACCAGAAACTTAATAGAAAGTGCCTTTGGAGGCAAAGATCAGCGAAAAAAATGTTTTTTTCAACCTAGATTGATTATTTTTGGTTTTATTTCCTTTTATATAGAGCAGAACGCAAACGTTGCCTATTTTACATTCTTTTACAAAAGCACCCCTCAACGACTGTACATCAACTCTGCTTCAGAAGAAACGTTTTGCCGTCAGAACACATGCTGTAAGCGTACCTTTTGAGTATCCAGCTGTTTGTCACACTCCGCTCAGCCGAAAAACTGAGTGCCAGACCCAAGAAAACGAAGAATATTCCTGTAAGAATGAGAAGGTAATGGAAGTCGAGGCAACAACAACAGGCTGGCAGTCCGCGACGTTGACTGAATGTGAGAAATTCAGTCGTAGTCATCTTTTTCAGAAGCTGTCGCGGGCTTCTCTATGGAAACATCACAGAAGATTTCACCATCGTTAAAGTATTTGCTGTTTTCGAATCGAGATGTTGCATCACTGAGGGTCTTTGAAACAGGGAAATAAAAAGAAAACTTACATCGAAATATTAGTTTTATGGCTAATATGACACAAAATGCGAATGCGTTTGCACACACCACCTGAAATATAAAAAATATATAGCCAGCTACTGCTTGAATTAAAGTCATTTACCAGTCCTGGTCCTTAATGACGATTCAAAAATGTGTATTTGCTTTCTCGACTATTGAAAAGTATAATTTGGACACCGACGTTTCAGTTCTAATGACCACTTAGGATATGATTGTGCACTTTAAGGTCTTGTCCGACCGTCTGGCCTGAGGGATGAGAGAGATCTAATCGGTGTCTTGGGAGGTCTTTGAGAGTCTGCCGGCATTTCTTCCCTCTGTGCTTTCACAGAGCATTTTCTGCTGTTATGCAGAAAATTGCAACATTTAAAATGGCCTATACGAAAATGTCCCCGTCGATCAGATGAAGCAATTTTTAGTCGGCTTTATCTTTGCACATAACCTCAACTAATCGGTAAGACCGACGAATTTTATGGCTTCCAATATTACCTCTAGCAAAATATTTCGTAGCTAGACAACTAACATCAACTTAGAAATCTCATTTTACTTTGGAAGACCGCTGGGGGCTGTTGCAAGTCAACATGTGGTTAATATTGTCAGACTTAAGTATTTTGTAGATTACGCGTACGTCTCGCATAAAAGACGCATGCTTTTGAATACGTTTGTCCTAAAAGTAACTCAAAGTTCTATTTCAGAAGCTAGTTCACCATAAAACATTCCCATAAAATTGATAAATCAAACCAGGCGATCACGTTTTGGCAATATTAAAATTGTACGTAGGTGAGCGTGTCCCTTTTTTATTCATATATAAAAATTCAAAAAAGGGCAAATTGCTCGTATCACATCGAACCAAAGTGGTATGCTTCATTACGCTTCGTCAACAGTAAAACAGAATAGCCAGGTTATAAGAAAGTATCGTTGACATTCGTCTGTTTTCAAAATTGTTCATTATATATCAAAAACCAATAAAAGGTTAATGGGTGGCATCTTTAATATGTCTTTATTTACTTGTTGGACTGCCAGAAAAAAAATAAATATAGTCGCATGTGTCAAGGAAATGCAAACCCATAAGCCGAAAATTAACTTTAAACAAATTTGACTGACAAATCCCCTTTTTCTTCAAAATGGAAACTCACCCTATTTTTCCTTTCGTCTTGGTTATGAAGAGAATAATTCAAAACGTTCTGCTGCTTGAGATGGACGGCTACACGAGACTGAAGGAGATCTTCTGGAGAAATGTTTTTTGTTACTTGCATGACGGTCTGAATTAGATCAGGCTGCTTCCATTCGGTGAAGATAAAGATTTTTAAAAATCAATTTACAATACACATTTCAAAATGTTCAATTAAAAAATAAACTGAAAACACTTTATATGCTCAGAACAAAAACATTGAACCAGAATTGATGGAAGTTTTATTTGGGATAAACCAATTAATTTGATTTAAATGTTTTGATGGAAGTGAGGGACAACATTACGACCCTTAGAAGGTACCATATTATAGCCAGGAAGGTGAACATATAATAAACGTTAGAACACAGAAAAAAGGTGGCAGTTTGCCATAGTCATCTATCAAAAGACTAAAGCGTGAGTAATATTGTCGAAATTTTTATCTGACCTTTTCTACAGATGCCAACCGGAAAGTAGAAAAGGCCTTTGAAGAGACCTTTTTCGAAGATTCCAGCATGGACTGAAAGCTGTAAATACTTTAATTCATTTTTTTATAGTTACTTTCATTACTAGTTCACTGGGTGTGCATAAGATCGTTAGAGCAGAACAAATCTGACTTCAAATACTTACGCTATTGGACGTGCTATGTATAATAGTTTAATCAAATAGGTTCCAACAGGCAGAAAATCTGCAAATATTATGACCAATATTGTTAGAAAATATTTTTTGCTTTTTCAGAAAATTGGACTCCTATTATAAACAGCAACAATAAGACTATATTCCTGCAGACTGGCATCATTTTCGCAAAGCGTATTTTATCTTGTCTTAAAATGCTGTGTTCTAATGCGTGCGAAATGTACGCATCATGAACATATTGAAGTTTATGCTGAAGATGATATCCTAATTTAGTGGTGGAATGACCAGCGGGGTTTTGAGACTTAGATGTAGAAATAGGTGAAGAGTAAGCAGGTAAGTTAGGTCAGGGCGAATCCCTAGTTGTCATCTTATGGCTCCTATTCGGTTGCCATTCGGCTTCGCAATTAAGGACACCTAGTTAAACTACTAGCTGAAGTCCTGGCAACCGAAATGGAGTCATAATAAAGAAATAAGTGCATGCTATGGTTAATAAAGATGCCATGAAGCGCAGTTCTCTACAGGAAATTGCATATACATTGTTTTCGGTCGATCGAAAGAACGAGGCCTGGTCTCCCAGAGACCTCCTGTTTGGCCGATCCTGTTCACCACCCAAAAGCATCTCATCCTGGTGCTCCCGTTTGTAAATCTGCGGAGTGTAGCACTTGCGTCCTGCATTCAACTCCGAATTGCAAACCACCCTCTGTGTCTGATGATGGCTGGGCTGGCTGAGAATGCGCCGTCGTTTGCCCAACCAGAGAACATAGAAATTTTGGCAGGCTCCATAGAAGCGGGACACGATGAGATAGGCGTCCAAGAAGAGAAGAAAGATGCGCAGGTAGGCGGCGTTTATCCAATCATACAAATAAAACGTTTCATGCCCTGCTTTGTCTGATCTAAAACATAAAAAGGGAAGTACATTATCACAATGATTTTTTTGTCTGTTACCTCAATAAGCACTGCGACTAGGTTAAAAGAAATGCGTTTTGAGACAAAATATTAGAATTCCGATATTGAGCGATTTTAAACAAGATCAAAATCCTCAGCCTTATTACTATCTGCGGCTCTATCATTAAGATTAATAGTTTCACTTTCTTTAAGTACGAGAGCTGAAGAGGCTGTAATTGCTTGTAAAATAAATATAAGAGAGGATACTTTTTATGAATGTTTGCAATGAAATATATTTTAATATATAAGGCGTTGGAAAATTCAAGCTTTAAGTTAATCGTAATTAATAAGTAATTTTTTTCGGAATGTACGAGCTGCTTAAAGTTTTTCGTAATGCGGTCAGTCACTTTTGTCGTTCAGGGCATCTACAGTGTAGCCTGTGATAGGGGCTAAAGTGCAAGTTCGATGACACGTGACGTTGAGGACTTCGAAACCAACATTGTTGATAGTGAAATTCGTTGAGCTATAGTTAAATAGAGGAAATTAAGCGCTCTCTGGAACTCAAAAACTATAATAGCAGATTTCGCGATTGATCAGCTTGATTGCTCAGCAATCTTCTAAAATTTTCTTTGTTGAATTTTATAATCTATGATTATCGTTTGAAAACTGCACATAATTTATATCTAGTACTCCATTTGAATTTTGATATTTTACCGCTCCTCCATGGAATAGCAAACTAGGTATATCCTTGACTTATCGAATAGAAGTTCGCTTAAATTATATCGTTCTTTACGGAAAATTACTTGCAATTGTAAAGATGGATAAAGCAAAGATATCTTACATGGACCTCAAAACAGGGAAATCATGCAATACCGTTAAAGTAAGGTTGTGCGCTCTCAGAAAAAATATGCTCTTCGGTCATATCCTACCCAATGTTGGAAAATTCATTTAATGGAACAATTTTCGAAATTTATTGTCTAGTTCGAAAATAATATATCTAAGTTTCACAAAACGAAGCCAAAAAAGCGTGATCTCCCGGAAAACAAACAAATATTTCTACTCATATTCGAACAAAGACGGATAGTGGATAAAATTTAACTTGAGTCGAGAAATTTCTCGTGAACAGCGTATACTTCGCCATTTTGCCATCACTAGCATTCAATTATAGCTGCTGAAGTGAGAACGAAGCTAACCTTCTTTTAAAAATGTTGACAAGAGAACTAAAACGCATTTCACCGTTCCTCAAATTTCAATGCAAATACACATGGCATCTTGATAACAGGACCCTTTATAGTTGCATTTTAATGTATTTCAAAGAGAAAAGCTGTAATTATGTGTGACAAAGAAAAGCCCACTGTTATTCAACTTCTCTCTCTCTCTCTCTCTCTCGTGTCAATGGGCACATAACCTTTCAGAATGTGAAGTGTAACATCCGGAGTTTTGAAAAACCTGTCCGAATGGCACCCAAAAGGACCTGAACATACCTTTTATCAGAAGTTTTTGCTTTCCAAATTTTGGGCAGGGGTCAAGTGGAAGCGAAAACAGCCACTATCGACCGGATAAACTAAAACTCTGGACGTCTATTGCCTCAAACTTTAGCCAACCATAGAATCTTGTGTTAGGCATTGTTTAAGGTTAACTGTTTTCTGTTTATAAAAGTCTGCAATGCATGTGAAATAGTTTGCGTGCATCATGAGGGGCAATGCTAAACAGATATAGACAATGCTAGTTGAATGGATATTGTACGCTCGTATAACAACTCATAAGTATAAACGTTTTTAAAACTGCAATATACGCTTCAGTTGAGGATGCAGTTGGAAAACGACGTGATTTGCTTTCAGATTAGCTCAAGCCGGATTTTTTTTACTTTCATTTTCTATACATCATATTTTAATTTGTAAGGGCATAAACAAGCCGTAGAAAAACTACACGAAACATAGGTAGTCTTTTTTTTACCGAATGCGGTTTTGCAGGCAAATGCAAAAACGTATATTCCAAAGTCAGCAGGCAAATCAATATAACAAACCACTTAAGTAGTCCACACTAATTGAAAACGCTTTTCAGAATTTTTGCAAAAATGTCATGATATCGTTCACTGAATGTACTAAATAGGATAAATAAGGAAATAGTGTGATACGAAATAAACGTTACAGGAGTGATTAACGTGGGAAAATGAATGTAAGAAAACAATTGACACAAGTCGTAACAAGTTACTTGGCTGAATGTAAAGATGGAAGTTCATGTCTTGCTCCGGATCCCGTAAAAGGCGGTCGCCTGAGAACATCTAGGTCATCTGTTGTAAAGTCTTGAATGTACGCGTAGAATAAGAAGGGATCTTGCAGGGTTGCCTTGCTGACCAATTGAGGGTTTGTTTGAAACTGACTTAGAAAGTCCTGCAAAGGTTGCACTTCGGGAATGTTCTGTCGGCATCTTTAAATAAAGAGCAATTATGTGGTCTTAGTCAATGAAAGAGAAGTTTAGCTGCTCGTTTAATTCAATGCGACTTTAGACTTCCCAATGGCAAATACGGTTCGAAATGTTTAAATAGCGGTTGAAAAAAATCCCTATCTCAGAAGAATCTCAAAATGTTTGAATGTTAAATCGAAACGTAAAAGTTTAATAACGTACAGATACTAGAATAGTCAGAAGTGTGATGAATTAAACCTGTCTAGTGGTAATTTTGAGCATTAACCAAGGCGATCAAGCCGTGCTCATTAGCGCGCGTACGTGCTGAAATAAGGGTGGGAAACAAGAAATTCGAAAGTAAATCTCTGAAATTCCATGTAATGGGTGTATTTTGCTTGGGTGTATTTATTTATACATGCATCTTTCAATGACAGGAACAGTTAATTACATAAATTTCCTTCTAAAGGTAAAAGCATTTGCGCAACCGAAATCAAAATTTCCACTAAGCTCTCCAATGCACAAAGGTTTATGAATTTTAGGACAACGTTTATTTTGAATCGTTAACGCTCGAAATTCATAGCCGATAATCCTCACTAAAAATAAATTGGCAAAAGCAACTATTTTTAGCTGCCATTTTTTGCTTGTGTTCGAGTTTATTGTTTGCGGAAGGGTAGGCCAGGCGTGTAGAATCAACTGTGAGGGCTCAGTGTTACATAGCTTATTATAACCAAAAGAGGTTGGTCCATACGCTGACTTTAAACTAAAATTTAATGCAGCCCTTTACCTAAATATTTTGTACCGACCATTTTGACCTGGGATCAATAAGCAGTTTAGTCACAACTTTAGGTTCGTTTCTTTATCACTGCTTGTAAACAACGACAAAAGCCCTGTTTTAGTCTTGTTAACAAGAAGTCACCATTGTCGTTACCAAGCAATTGTATAGGCCAACGGTTGCTAACGACAAGAAATTCATGCTCATCTCTAGATTTCTGTCTTAAATGTCAAATAATCAAAATGGCAGTGTGTAGAGATTCGTCGTTAAATCAATTTTAAAACGGTCACCGCAAAAGGCTTCGAATGTCAACTTTTATTTGCTTTGATAAAAAAACCAAAGGCTACACAGGTTCATCCTGTGTACGAAGAGGGTTTTGCGATCGACGGTTTTATCTGAACGGGCATGAACGAAGGTAACCTCTTACGACACCAACATTTTGCAACCATGTGGCCACAGATATTTTGGCCAGGGAAAGTGGATGGTTTGGCTTTGCAGTGTGTTGAGAAAGCTTACGATTACCTGGCAGATAAGTTGGAAACCGGGCAACCAGAAATCAATTTATAGCGGTAGGCTTACCCTTTTGGTCATTTGTGTCATTTAAATTTGGTTTGTGGATAATATACTATACCCTGTCATGTGCGAACTTGGAGTAATTTCTTCGGAACAAATGTCTTCAGTCTCGAACCGAAATGTGATATTAATATTTGAACTACATTATCAAAAAACCCACGATGAATGCTGGGAGACCCACGGATGGATCGAGGCGAGATCAGCAAAACACGCATGACTGGGCTAGTAGCTACTATCTGTGCCACCAGAATGGTAAATTATCAAGAATGTACTGCAATGCAGTGCTTTAAAATTACCCATAATTTACCATAATGATGGGGTCAGATGCTGACAATTGCATTTACCCACCTAAATTTCAACTTTGAGTCTAATTCAAGAATTGCATGTGAGAAAGATAATGCTTCTTGAGGAAATAGGAAGCCTAATAATGGTCTACTTTGCTCTCGCAATCCTATAATTACTGACCGCAACTATTCTGCGAGTAATTTATGAAGCTCATGTCAATTAGGGAAAGTAAGTGTATCAAATACTTTTCGTTTCGTTTAAGTCAAGTATTCCATTTTCATGTTACGTGTTTGGTTGATATCGCTTCTAAGTTATGGGCTCTTAGGCGTATAGGTCAGATCTTTTTACGAAGAACTTCAGAGTCCTTTGTGTATACCCATATTAAAGGAGTAACCCTAATTTTCGTTGAAACAAGTGACAAGACATACGAAATTTTCACGCTGCTGTGCTATTAGCAGTATAAAATGATGCAGCTAAACGTGTGATTCAGAGACACCGGAGGTAGAATTCTTTCAGGAGCATGTTCGGCTTCCCATTAGATGCGTCTAAAGAACCTTATTCACATCCCACACAATGAAGCCCGCGGATGGCTCGCACAGCTGTGACGGCCACTTAAATCTGTGATGCTCGCTGAAATTATTCACTTCTTCCCTGCGTGGCTTATTCCGTTTGATAACGATTGGCACCCCCCACTGCCTCTTCCTCGCAGTGTGGCAAAAATTAGTTATTGCCTATGGTTTCGAGATTTTCCCAGTTGATTACGCAAATACTTTTAGAACATAGGCAAATTCCACGAGGTGGTCAACTGACCAGGCTCATCCTCATCAGGGCTGCTGAAGTTATCTTTTAGGGGTGCCATCGTTGCGATGCAGGATTTAGAATTTGTGGACCGGAAGAGAAGGTGATTAAATTTTAAAAGCTACGATAAGTGTCCAGAAAAAATGGCTACAAGCACAACTTTATCAACCAGTGCGCATGCAAGCGAAAGGAACGAAAAAGTTGCACTGATCTCAAATTCTGTCGAGCACTTTGGTAGGGCAAAAACCTCGTGTAGAACCTCAGCCACCGTGTTGTACCACGTAGATTTGGAGTCGCCCACAAACCGAAGGCAACCATTAGGCATCGCCTACGGAGAAAAAAGAGCCGCTGCCACGGTAAGAACCTTCAGGAGTCGTTTATCGGATATGGTGCAGTTGCGGGCTAAGCAACTACGAGGAAAAACTTGAAGGTTGTTCCGAACGCGAAGAGCCGAACAACTTTGCGGAGAAATGAGGCCGAACATCAAGCCACGGCTCATTCTGCAAGATCCGGCCACAAATTTAATTTCGACGAGGCCTATATTCTCACTAGAGGTGAAAATGGCGTGAGCCGCGAGCTGCTTGGGTTATGGTTCACAGAACTCCATCTATTAGCAAGTGCAATGACCTTCCCATCCCATATTTGGTGCTCAGACATAGTTGATCAAAGCAATCAGCCGCTCACAGAGCGCGCAGGTGAACAATGTTTCCAACGCTACTGCCATTGAACTGGGTACCTGGGCTATCCTCATATGAAGATCCAAAACAGGATATGAAATTTTAGTGATTAACGACGCAATTGACGCCCATCAAGCAGGTATCGCCCCCAGAGGGCAAATATCCTTGATGAAGAGGAAGCCGGTAATTGTCACAGGTATGGAGTAGCCTAGCGACTATGTTCTATAAATACTGTAACGCCCTATTTATGGAGTACCCCTATCTGATGGCTTCTCTGCTTATGGATCCGAGCGTCAACCCGAAGAGTCCAGGGAAAAAAGTCCTCATTTCAGCGATTGCGTCAAATTCTTCTCAACTGCTTTCTGGGACGTGCAGTTTCGCTTTTGCGACAAACAAAACTCTTCAGTGATATGAAAAGCTGGCATAGTTCCGTAATGAGACACGATGCAGACCGGGACAAGTGAGTTCCGTTAACAATTGGAGAGCGTCTATCGAGGAAAGAAATTATATTGTTTAAAATGTCAGGCTTCAAGAAAAAAAATCCTAGCGCAGTTAAAAAGACTGCTGTAAAATGGCCCCATACGGTCTTCTGTGGGTATTATGGTCCCAAGGATTAACTCACCTATCAGAAGATATTTGGTTTATTGGAACTTCATGTTATAATCTTGCTTATATATTTTTATGACTATTATTTGTTAAGTTCACCCGTTATCTTGATAGAATATAGAGACGTAGCGTATCGACAAGGGAACAGTGCAGAAAGAAAGCTTCCCCATGGATGGAATCTGCTAGTAAAGAAGGCTGATAATGAAGGTACCGCTTTCGAAAAAGATCGGAATTTAAAGTTCTACTGTTGTCACAGTGGGTATACGAATGATGAATACAAGATTAGATGTGCAACTTCATGAAGTGTTAAACAAATACTCAAGAGTTGTTGTTATAGAAAAGATTGCTCAAGAAGGATTGTACTATCAATTATTCTGCAGTCGCGGCAGGATGCCGGTGTTTCAATGAATTCCTGTCAGATCGCACGCAAAAATTGCACTCTGATGATATGACTTCTTAAGAAACATCATTCTTCCCGAAGATTTTCAATATTCTTATAAATACTACTTTATTTTAGAGGAAAAATTGATTGAAACATATTTTCCTTGCACTCAGTTGGTAGAAGATTCCATCTGTTAGGAGGAGCCTTCCTAACACATTCCCTCACACACCGCCCTGCCGACTCTTCCCACGCTGCACTATCGATCCACCGATAGGCCATACGCATGGTGATATCGCGCAAGCTACCGACAGGGTTTCATGCTCTACGCAAGCTTTCGGATAAGGCCAGCCGAGATGCTTACCCCTCAAGGACACTATCGGATTTGTCCAATTTCGCCCAACCTTGCAAATACTCATATCAATAGACTACTGCTCTTCTGCCCTTGCTGTTGAGTTCTCCTTTGGGGATTTGCTCGAGTTTTTGGACGGCGAATATCAAGGCTTGAGGCAAGTTCATAAACATTGGCGACGCAGAACAATATGCCTATTTTCGCGGAGTAATACATGTCTATCCTGCAGCAACAACCGGCTCTGTTAGAGGCAGCCCACTTGAATATGAGGGAATCCATGATGCAACAATTTAGTTTGCAATTTCCCGAATCAGAATCCTTTGGGAAAGAATCCGCGTCAGCGGACGCAGTTGCTGCTTGCACGACTGAATTTATTTACGATCCCGATTCCGGTGTGACTTTTGCTGGCAGTTTTAGCGTTGTTAAGTTATTTTCCGCGCTGAATTGACCAAAGCCAATGGGCAGGGAAGGTGCGCCTATTAGAAGGCGAATCGGGACCAAAGAGCACGAGCATTACACTGACATGCTCCTGTCGAAGAACCCTCATGTTTTACATTCGATGAAACCGTTTAACAACTTTCAGAGATCTTGGATACCAGTGCCCTAAATCGGTGAAGAACGATACAGACTTTTGTCTGACGCTTGACAGTATTTCCAACAGCGAGTAGGAAAAGTTCAAGCTGTGAACGATGACAGAAGGTCAATTTAAGTACCTCATCTTCGTGTGAGCTCTTCATTCACACCACGATGCTGAAATCAGAACCCATCTGCTCAGCAAACATTTCAGGACTCCACTCTAGAGACCTTGACTGCCGAATATCAGCGGCTTGAGAATCTTCAACATGACTCTGCCTTTGCGGAACAACCCAGTTCCTACGTTGCCGCCACCAGCATTCATGCTTTCACCCAAACCAATTCGAGGTCACTACACAAGTCCAAAGACTCTACCCCCAGAAAACCCCCAGCAGCATGTTGCTCCTTCTTGCAATTTTTTCTCGAAAAAAAGACATTCCTGTGTACTCGGCAAACGGTCTTCAGCGTTGGGCAAACACGCTGCTGGGCTAATACCTCAATATTCTATACCAGTCTATCGCATACATGGGCCAGGCAGACAAACTCTCGAGCTTACTCAACTCGTGGACTAACAAAGCTGTGTATACAGTCATCATATCCCTCTCCATTGAGTCAGAGGTTCACAGTCTGTTTATGGATTCTGTACATACAGTCAATTTCACTTTTTAAGAAGTTCGAAACGCAAACCAAATGATCCACTTTTGAAACAAGTCCTTAAGTATCATCGCACTCGGGGACCCGCAAAACATACCGAAGAATTGCAGCAGTTATACCAAAGAGGACATTCCCTGTCCAACGTTAGCGACTATATCCTGTGCTACGAACGCATTGTTGTCCCACAGAAACTGTAATTAAGGGTCCTAAGGCAGTTTCCTATGGGACATCCGGGCATTAATCGCATGAAGGCTCTTCCTTTCAGTTATATGTACTGACCTCACATGGACCAACAATTCGAACAGCTGGCTGCTCTTGCGCTAAATGTGCTTTTGCATCAAAATCACCAACGAAGAGCACACTCAAGGCATGGCCTGTCCCACAAGCCATGTTCCACATTGACTATGCTGGATCGATCAGTGGTCACAATTTCCCTACCACCCTAGACGCATACAGCAAGCAACACCCTTCGGCAACTGTTCAGCAGATATGATTGTCCCGAAACGTTGGTGAGCGATAATTGAGGGGATTTCACCTCGGCAGACTTCGCCCGATTCCGCAAGCACTTGCGTTTGCGACCATAGCACCCGCAGTCCAACAGACAGGTTGAAAGATTCGAAGATACTTTTCAGTGGGCTCTCCAGAAGTTAAATGAGAGGGGAGAAAACTGAAGAGGTTATCGAAGCATTCCTGCTGCACTTTCGGGCAACCCCGAACCCAAACGCTCTACATGGTGTCGCTCAGGCAGAAGCTTAGATGTAGAGAAGGCTTTGCACGCCATTCGTCGTAATTCGCCCGCTGTCACCTGTTGGTGTTGGTGATGAAACTGTTCATCCGACGCCAACGGAAAGGCAAGCCAATCGATGCCAGGGAGCAACGCAAAGTTATTCCATCCAGAGGAGACAGTTCTGGCAAAGGATTACAGGAACAAGCAGGTAAAGTGGACGCTTGGACGTGTTCCCCGAAAGAACGGTGACGTGGCCTACGAGATTCGGTTCGGATCAGACATTTGAGTGCGCCACGCCAATCAATTAAATGGCATCGAATGTACTAACGCACGAAGTTGAAGCCAAAACCCTTCACTAGAACAACTACTGGACATATTAAACCTGCCAAAAGCAAGGTCGGAATCCTCAGTTCCAGTGGCAAGCCGATCCTCTCAAACACTTAGATAATCGGGTCGAAGAAGAACATAAACGTTTCAATCGCAGGCGAACCCGCAACTCAAATCGCACTACCCATTTTAAAGGGGAGAAGTGTAAGGAGGAGCCTTCCTAACCGATTTGCTTACACACCGCCCTGACGACTCTTCCCACGCTGCACTATCGATCCAGCGATAGGCCATTCGCATGGTGATATCGCGCAAGCTACCGACAAGGTTTCATGCTCTACGCAAGCTTTCAGTTAAGGCCAGCCGAGATGCTTACCCCTCAAGGACACTATCGGATTGGCCCAATTGCGCCCAACCTTGTAAATACTCATATCCATAGACTAATGCTCTTCTGCTCTTGCTGTTGAGTTATCCTCTGGGGATTTGCTCGAGTTTTTGGACGGCAATTATAAAGGCTTGATGCAAGATCATAACAACATCTTCAAATTTCTGCTACAAAACGCCTATTATTTGGTTGTGACAAAGTTACTTATTACGAGTTTTATTCAGACCTTGAAAGGTCTATTCATTAAGCTGCGTATCTGACCATTTATTACTGCTGCCTATACAGCATGCAACGTGATCCACGTACACTGCAAAAGTTTAGGAGCATAATATGGCTTATCCATAGCAACCTATAAAATTTTATGATTTTCCTTAAATGAAAAATATTCAGTGCGTAATTTTGAATTACTTATTGCATGTGCAACTGCAGACTGCATTCAAAAATATAAGATAATTGAAATAAAACTTTCTTAAAAGATAATGTTCGAAGAAAGTGTAATCTACTACCACATGAGACGAAGAAAAGTTGAAGACGAATGCAACTGGTTTGTCACGTCTCAGTTAACCTTCACACGCAAACAACATTAGCACCAATACTCCATTATGCCATTGGGAAGCTAAATAAATGTTATAAACAAAGGCAGAGGAGAATGGAATGGCAGCTTCCAACTCAGTTGTAGTAGACAACAGAAATTATGTCGCGAAGTTGGGAAAACTCAAGGCTTGAACACATGCCCAAGTGATCATTGTGGCTTATGCTCCTTCCTTTGAGTAAAAAACACATATTATTTTCTTCAACCAGTGGCGTTTGCTGGTTTGACTTTATTGTAGGCCTGAGTGAAGATAGAAGAGAATCTGGTCTTTCTCATTTAATGTTAAATGGAAGCCTTAAAATTTGTTTTCAATTAGAAAGCTATACATAGGCAGTGTTATTTATTTGATTATAATGCAACATAATCTCAAGATATGTTAGCCACCGAACGCAGGTTTTCAGGTCACTTGCAAAAACCAATTGATATCAACGAGCTTCTTTGTTAGTATGATTTCTTTCCGTTGATTTTAGAAGTCCTCATAAGTTTAAATATGTTTTGCAGGTAATATACACAAAAATATTTTTTTCGTTCATATTTCATAGCATTTTACACCTTAAAGTCTTTAACTTAAAGAAGTGGTATCTTAAGGTTTTAAACAATTTTTCAAGATCTCGCATAATTCATAACGCGATCCTTAATTGCCCTTATGCTTAGAATTGCAAATGTATGTATTGCTCGCTTTCAGTGTAAGGAAATTCATACATCTCTCCGTATTACAGAAGATTGCTTATAAGGCTTATAAAATATTTCACTGAATGTAGACCATGTTGCATACAACATGTACAGCATTTTTGAGATGTTGTATTAATGCATATTAATGGACTCGAAAAAGCTCATAATTAGAAACGTGTTAATTCGAAATACACCCCTTCTTCAATGGAAACCTGTCAGAAAAACAACTTTACAACATAGTGAGTATAAGTAAGAATATTTTTACTCTGTCTTATAGAAAATATCATACATAAATATACAAAAAAATGGACGCATAAAACAAGGAAAAGCACACAAGTGGTATATTCAGGTGACCGAAAAGCAGCTTATTTACAGGGCCATTTGAACTCATAACAAAAATATCCTCACATTTATTGTCCGATAATCAATAGTAAAAAAAGTAATCGTTTATAACTTCAAACATATTTCGTAATTTTGGCTAACATTCCACGAGGTAGGTCAGTTACCGCACGTTGTGCCTTCGAGCACTAGTTCTGCAATCCAACCAAATCAACTAACAACAATCAATTGCATTCACATTCGCCAGTAATGAAGCCCAAATTCCTGTATGGTTGCTATTCGGCTAGTAAAAAGAGCGATAGCATACGCACTGAAGTTTGGGAGCACATGGTAGCAAATACAGTCGAACATTAAAAAAATGATTGAATTACTTATTCCATAATCTCGCCTCCGCAAGTCGAGCATTCGCAGGTTGTGGTATTCCAAGGAAACCCGAGAAGGTTAAGGTTGATACTTCACGTGGTTTGACAGGAGTCAGACCGGCGAGGTAGTTCACCGAATCGGACCTCATATGGAACCTCTCTGGTGTGTGACCTTCCTCATTAATACTTCGGAAAGCATCATTTGGTGAATCCATTGCCCTGCGGGCGGCGGAGAGCCAGGCATTATCCATCATCCTGTCAAGCAACGTCTCGTAGGGTGCCCAATGTTGCATGAGCAGATTATCCAGGAGACTTCGGACCTAGTAATGGAAAAAATTGACGATGAACCCCACATAACTTGCCTGAATCATGCGAAAATATTATACGTTGGAACGTACCGCGTCAATATATGTTACTAAGCAACAAAAATCATTCGGAGGCCAGAGAGTCCCGAGCCGTAAAGAGTACACCAAAGGCGTTTTCTTCTGAAACGTTTCATGCACATTATCATATCAACAGAGACGTTTAGTGTTTATCCGTACTATCTTTCCTTACTGCAGAATAATTAATCAAGGAAATTAATCCAGTCTAACTTTTGAACTCATTGTACAACCAACATCTCACCACTCCGGCGCAGTATCCATGTTTTGGCCTGTATATCTACTTTGCATTGCTCAACCATTGTCAAAAATAATCGTCTATACCTCCAAGATAGCGAGAAGAGGTAGATAGGCTTCCTGCAAACAGTCACTTTATCTGGCATACTGTTCCTCAGATTTTTTAATAAAGTTTTTTTCCATGTTGAATGGGCACTTCACAGATCGAAAGGAAGGAGGGTACAAAAACGTTGTAGTTCGTCTCCATCAGGGATCCATTCAAGTGGTCGTGCTGCGACGAGCGATAAAAGCAAACGCAATAACTAGTGAACGAGGGCTAATGGAATAGTCAGTTTTAGCTTCATGGGTGTGAACTTTTAATCATAATCTATAAATAACAGAATGTCTCATCAGTAATAAATGGATGCAGGATGCTCAGTGACCACAAATGCAGGTTTGCAGCTACAGTTATGCAAAGCTGGTGCTGTGTTGTGACAGGCAAGAAGCACCAGACTGCACCAGACTTATTCAAATTGTGCTTCGATCGACGATGTTTGGGCAAAGACTTATGGAAGGGCAAGCCAAAAAATCATACCAAACCTTAACAATAAAATAAACTCCAGTAGTTTTGAACCCAGTAGTAAAAGTGCGATTTAACGTAAAGTGCACTCTTTTAAAGGGCTTGATTAAATCCCTTAATGTAAAACCAACTTGCCCTCTAAAGGATTTATTAAAGGAAAAACAGTATGAAAACTGCGTACAAGCAGCAGACAACTATTTTTTGTTTGCAGTTGAGCGAGTACAATCCGAGAAAGAAGAGGTTAGTTTTGTTTTCATCTGCCCTGTCACCGCGACGGCAAAACGTTTTGTCTCAGTCGTATAAATAAAAAAGGGGACCAAAATGGCTATTGTTGGCTTATTTGGTGCATTTAGCTGAATAGTATGATGAGAGGAGTCGAGGATTAATGCCTCGCCAAGTTGTTCAAATAAAACGGACGAGTTTGCACTTGGGCAACACGGTCACCTTCCGTTAAGTGAAATCAGAAATATTCACTGCCGTTCAACTATCTGTACTTGGGGTAGAAATTTATGTAATTGAATTCATAAATTCTCAATTTTCAGCGACTGAAACCCCCAGGTGATAAAACGCAATCACAGTTTCACATACACTTTCCATGTAGCTATGAACAGAGAAGTTGTAGTGCTGCCAATATTCGGCCTGAATTTGACGCCAGGTAGCATTTACAACAGTGTGGATCTGAAGAAGATATTGTGTGTCATCGTCGGCCTGCCCATTGCGTGTTGTCAGCTGCGTTTGAAGAACCACAAAATTGGCAAGCTCCTCCATGGATAAACCGAGTTCGCCGGATGCCCGAATCTCTTGCATTTCGCAGGCCATCGACTGGTTGATGAACTGTTGTGTCTAAGCACAGAGAGGTAGGAGGAAAAAGTGCGATCGTAGAGTTGAGAAGTGTTTTGATATTTGTCTTAGGTAGGGTTCACTTATCCATCATCATGCAATGTATGTGACCAAATAGGCTGCGACCACCTGCGAACTAGCAGCACACATTCAGCGCAGTAGACGATTTTTCTGCTCAATAAACACTGAAAAATCGCAGAGTTAAACTAGTAGAATTGGGACAAGGTTTTACTACAAGGCATCCTGATCACTCAGAATACAACGGGTGTTATGGTAATCGTGCGAAATACAGACCAGAGAAATAAGCGCGTTACACGTTTAAATTTGCTTTACGTATATGCAGAAACAAGAACATTGAAAATTGATTGCGTAACACGGTAAGAGTTAAAGTTTCAAGCTCATTAATTCCATAGAAAATTGTTTTATAAAATTGGGATGCGTACTTCGTTACTTGTTTTCTTGGGTTTTATATGAAATTTGGCATATTTATTTAACATACTCTTAAACTTTCAGAACAATATCCGCGCAATGTTCCTAATCACCACACAAGTAGTTAGCAGTATATAAATATTGGTAGATTTGATGTAATGATGGGACGAGAACGTTCAAAAATCAATACATTTCTATCACAAATTTTTGGCCACTGCATTCCGTATTACAAGGGTTTCGCGCCATCAGTGGGATCCCCAATGTTCCAAATTAGTTTTTGTGTATCTTAACTTTTAATATTTATATACAACTAGCTGGCTGTGTGCAGAACAAAAATAGTATGCGGTTATTCCATTAAAGTTTAAAGATATTAGTTCGAATATTCATGGCGGGTTTTAGATTCAACCTGGAAACACTTGTCCCAAATGATGTGGCCCAAGTTCATGCATTGATCTTTCAGAAAATTAAATTAGGTAACATTGAAAACTGGAGTATATGCAAGAAAGCGCATAGAAGACGCTTGTGGACACTAATCTGTCAACCTCCTCATAACTGCGTTATGCATCTGCAAAGGAACGTAAAAACGTGTTTTTTCTTTCAGTTAGTAACCATTCTGAGATATTTTTGTAGATGCTCTTGTTGAAAACGGGCATTGAATAAGCACTAAAATCCTGTTGCGGGGTATAGCTGAATATGAGACTCTTAGACATAGGATGCTCTCTAACACACAAGAAGGCCACTTAAACATCCAATTCATTTACGAGGACAGGTCTATCAGAGCTGTTTGTATACCACGTACTACCAACGATTCTCGTGAGTACTTTGAACATACTTGGGCAATTATATTTTAAGTGGATACAGGCAGCATTACGAAATCATAATCATAACATAAAAGCACATTTAAAGCTCCCTGATCAGCTGAAATATCACATTTTTGATGACTTTAACACATTTTAAGTTTAGTTAGACTGTTGGCTCATTGAGTTAAAAAGTAATATTCAATATTTATCTGTCGTATGGTGTAGTTTGTAGAGCTTTTTCTCGTAAGCTGCAGTTGGTAAAGTCACGCTTAGGGAATACGCAAAATAAAGGTTTTCGAATATTCTTTAAATCTCATCGTCAAGCTGAAGGGTTAACATAGACAGAATAACAGAATAAAAAATGACGTTATGACATGGACATGTGAAGGTCGAGTTCAGGCAAAATAATTGAAAAGGTCTTGGATGCGGAACACTACGATCTTGCGACGACAAATGAGCGCATAGATGGCATAAACATGTTTACTGAATTCCGCCCAAATAATGAGGCGCATTCGCACTTTTTTCTTACTAGATATTAAGTACCCAACAATCTACTTCTGGTAAATTTTTCTGCTAGATCGAAATTGTATTTCATATCTAGTCTGATAAGAAAACAATTCGAAATTCGTTGACAAAATTCGTTGACAATCGTGGAAAATGACTTGCAAATCTGATCAAGAAAACGTTTTCATGTATCTCATGCATCGGTTTTGCATAAAACCCAAAGCTCGAAGTGGAAAAGGAAAATTACATATTCGATCATTTGGCTTTTGAAAGTGTCAGAAAAAAACGTTCACCTACAAGCGGCCTGTGATGAAGGTAACATTGGAAAAACCTAATGCCTGAGAAAATCTTTCCAAGGAAGACATTCGAGCACAAACTATGTGAACAATTTGCATAGATTTGGTGATAACCGAAGTTGCCTGCAGTTGCCTTCGTTTAGCAGATCTGGGAAATTGCAAAGAAGACCGAAAAAGTTGCCCTCGTCTTAAACTACCGTTTTTATAGGCCATTTTGCACATGAATGGTGATCAAAACCTCAAAAAGATACATAACCACAGCAAAATAGCGAATATTTTCGCCTTTGCATGCATACGAGCAGGGATGCAAGCACATAGCGGTCGGGTACTACTTTAGAACATTCCAGCTTAACGGGACAAGCACACCGTTATGCTTAAAGGAAGGGAAAAGTCAGCTGCTTTAGGATGACAAGTTGAGGAAGATGCATAAAATCTCTATAGAAATCAGTAAGGCAGTGTACGAGAAAATGTACTCTCGTATTGCAGATGGTTTCGCTCATAACTCTAGGTGGGTTAGCGTTAGGTCGAGGGTTATAAGGGTTAAAGTTAGGATCATGATGATTGTTAGGGTTAGGGTTTGGGATTAAAGTTGAGACCTGGTTAACGGCCTGAAATGTTGCGCCAGAAACCTGCAGTAGTTTGGCGTTAATGTGTCTTTGTTTGGCCATTAAGAAAACAACATTGTAGCAAAACTAGCACTTTCTGATCTTTGTATTAAAGTTCAGCGATGATACCCATAGAAGCATTTAAGAAGTTGAGTTTTTCGAGCATACGCTTTGAATTATTCATCATCAGGCCTTAACAACAATATAAGGGAGGGGAGAGTAGCCAAAGTTAAAACAGCCAATAAGCAGTAAGAATGGGAGTGAGGGTTGAGGGCGTTCAGAGGACGGGGGTTATAGTCTAGTCCTATAGGGACGAGGGATGGGGAGGGGAGGGGGGAAGGTGTAAGGCAATTATCTAGGTTACTGCCAAACTCGACTTCTTAAATGCTTGCATGCGTATCATCACTGAACTTAAGCAGCATGTAAAACTTTATGGGCGTAGACCGAAAGTTGATATGAACTTTCAGTCTATGCCCATAAAGTTTAGGTATTTAGGGATACTTTCAACCATGTCCTGCCGTTTCCTATTCTAACATAGCTAATTTTTGGCTTTGACTAAGGCAACTTTGATTATCGCCAACGTCAGTCGATAGGAGATATGCCCGCATACAGAAGTGTCAAGCCAACAATTGCCACTGACCAGTGGTGCCTAGTCAGATTTAGGATATAACTGGATGATGCTGGTCAGAAGATCAAAGAGAGCATTTCAATTTCCCTTGTTTTGTCGAAAAAAAGCTTCTCATTTACAGACCAATCTTCGCTTCGCCGTCAGCTGTGATGTTTGTAGACTGACGCTTTGAGGTTCAGAGAGGCTACCATACCCCGTTCTATAAAGAGGGCAGCCCGGTGAACGACATCCTGTCCAAAGAACCTTAATCCATAGTTTGAACACGTAAATTCTCTGGCCCAGTGACAACCTCAGCCCCGGTTTAAACATCAGGCCTTTACGACCTGAGGACCCACACCGATTTAGAAACAGTTAAAAGGCACCATACCTTTCTTACCCGATGCGCGGTTTTTAAGCTCCTCAGAAACAGTCACTCAAACATTCGTCCTATTTTTAGGAGTTACATGATACACCATATTAACAGCATAAGTACTAATTAAAGGCCCAGACTCATGTTTCACCAATATTATGCAGTTGTATGAAACAGCTTCGAGCGGTTCGGCTCATGAGGGCGTCCCCGGCGTTCTCTGTATGCTTTCTCGTGACTATTTCAGTTTTGAAAATATTAATTGTTAATTTCCTCTGTTATTAATGCGCTACGTTGAATTGTATCAATATTTAAAATTTGAGTGTTTCGAACATACGCTTTCGATTATCCATCATTAGGCCTTTACAAAAATATAAGGGAGGCTATAATAACAAAAGTTAAACATCCAATAAGCAGTAAGTATAGGGGAGAGGGTTGAGGGTGTTCAGAGGTTAGGGGTTATAGTCTAGTCCTATAGGGGCGAGGGCTGGGGAGGGGAAGGGGAAGGTGTAAGGCAATTATCTAGGTAACTGCTTCGTCACCGCCATAAGTAAGGCTTCCTGGTTCTTCGCAGATATCCCCGAAAGATTATACAAGCCAACAGAAGTACATTTTAGTTTAAATTGGTTTTTATATTCACATCTGGCCGGTAGAAACCTGGTGCGTAATTTGCTCAGATAATGGCTTGATGGGATGTTCAACGAAACGTGAAGACCCGTAAACATCAAAAACCTAGAGCAAATTTTGACAGTCCAAAATGAACATTCTCATCTTAAGTGCAGATAAAACAAGCAAATAAAAGAACGTCGATGGTTTCCCTAATCACCAGTCTCATAACAACCTTGGCCTTCGGAGAGCTGGAAAGGGTGTTGTCATTGATACAGAAAAGATGTCTTCTTTATAACAGACAGAGAAGCTACCCAGTTTTGAGGAAATGTTTAGCAAAAGAAAACCCGTAATTTCGTTTAGAAGGGAAGAGACTAAAGCATGAGAGCTGCATCCAGAACGTAGCCCCACGGTAAACCGAAGGGCGACAAACAGAACTCCGAGTCTTAGCAATCGCCTGATTTTACACAAAGGCAGCTATTTAGGACGCCCTTTCAAGGGTTAGAAACGCAGTTCATCGGTCAAGAGAGATGACTGCAGGAATTCCGGCACCTGACGAACCACTGCCACTGCCCCCTAGACACTGACGAGGAAAGGCAAGCGAGGGCTTTTAATGCTTTGGCATTTCGCACTGCATATAAGGATTTATCAAAACTGCCAGAATGCATTGCCACAACTTGACGTTAGCATCATCCCTCCGACGGCCCCATCTCTAACTGTCAGAACCATGAAAAACCAACTGGACGCATGTTAGTGATTTGGTGAAGCTTATCAAATTTATGGCACAATTTTTCAGTTTTAACCTACGGATTACGCTTTTTATTTATTCATCATGTAGGCAGACAGCAAGCACTTTGAAATATTTAATCTCACTAACCATTTCAAACAAATACGTTGTCTAATTTTGGGTCCAAAATACCACATAAACACACTCTTTATAGTAAAAACAAAGTTGCTTAAATTAATTAGAATTTATCTACATCCCCACTCGAGTGTCAAAATGTAAGCATTTAAGGTAAAACGCCCTATAACTTATTTTTCAGTAATCAGTATCCATGAGAGCAAGGTATCGTGGAAATACCGCAATAAATTATTTGAAATGAGCATTTTTACAAACAGGTTAACGATATAAAAACTTTGGACATTGTATCGTCCATCAATTGCAAAAAATGTTTTCCTTATATCCTTCAAAGCCCTTCAAGGGAAAGCTAGCAAATCATCTTATATGAATAACTTCGAAATTATCTTGTAAATGGTGAAAATAATTCATTAGAGTGTAGCGAATATTCCCATTGAAAAATTCAAAAGACAATTTGGCGAGCATACGTTAGCTTTCGATAAATTCTCATCAGGCCTTTACATTTATATCAGTGTCACAAGGTTTTAATTACCCGCATATTTGACCTTGTGACACTGATATAAATGTAAAGGCCTGATGAGAATTTATCGAAAGCTAACGTATGCTCGCCAAATTGTCATTAGAGTGTATTAAAATTCAGTGAACTTGTTGACAATTAACGTATGACATTCAACCTCATTTGCTGGCGTGGGTTCAAATCCCACCAAGGCCGCCAAGTTTCTCAAATGTAGGTTAAAGAAATTATTTAAATCTGCCAAAGTTCTCTATTAATCTCATGTTTATTTACCTTCAGTCATACGCCACACCAGTGAAACAATAATAAGTCCAAAAGTTTTTCCACAACACATTCTTGGGTTTATCATATAGCTGCTAAATTATGCTTCGGAAAAACGTTTTATAGAGGAATAGCCTATACTGAAATGGAAAGTTGAAAAACTAAACTACTTCGCTTACACAAACGTTGATAATTATAACCAATTTCGTGTAAAATTCTGCTAAATATTTACGAAAAGATGTCAGCATTTTACAATGTAGTAGCCCAGGAAGAACATACCTAAAATTACTAATGAGGACAATATCAGAATATATGTTCCTTACCTCTAGAATGTTGCCACCATTCATAACTCTGTGAATTATAAGACCGCTACAATACCACTATTTATGTCCTTAAATATTGTATAAATTAGATTGAGAAAAGAAATATAATTTGATCTAATATGCAGTGAATAACTTAAGTAATGAAGCGTTAAAAATGCGTATAAACTAAACTGTTGGATCGGGATTTTTCTGGAAGTTGGGGTCAGCTAATTTGAAGAAAGTGAAATAGGAGAATCTTCTTATGCTACTCATGTCATGCTGAAAGTAAAGAGCTCTTTCATGTTCGAACATCAACTGCAAACATTTGAAGCACCTGTCTTGCACTTTAAAAGTATTGATCATAACACTTTTGGTAGTTTCTGAAATATCAGCTGTCCTCATGCTATAACGCATGAATATCAGGATCGACCTGTACGTTTTTTACCGCTAGCTTTAATAATAAAGTATATAGTAGTAATATCCGTTTACCAGGGAAAACTCGAACAGTCAAGGGTGTTATATACTCTCACTAAGGTGGCAGTTAACAAGATAAATTATTTTTATTAGACAATTATTTAAAAATGACTCGATCGGTGATGTTAAACAAATTATCCTAAAACGCTTTAAATTTATATTACGAAGACTCATTGATTTGCAATATTTTGATATGTTTGTATGATTTGAACAATAAAATCTAAAATTAAAGTGCGGTGAACCTTGTAGAAATACAGATAAGGAAAATAATCGAAATATCGATTAAACGTGGAAAAAAGTTATAAAGTATATTTGGTTATGCCAACCTTCACATTGCTACCAAAGGGAGATGGTCGCGCGGGTGGTGGAGGAGGTTGCAACGAAAGTTCCGCTTGCACGCACGCTTGCACATTACTCTTTATTTTGTGCTCACAATCTCAATTTCAAAGGCAAACTGCAGGAGAGCGAATACAGCGAAACAAAAACCCTTACGTTACCCATTTTATCCAGACCTTGCATTCAGTATTACCAAACTGAAGTGGAGCAGCTGGTCTCCGATGGAATCTGTGTCATCTGAATTACTTCTAAGGCTGTTTTTTTCAGAGGTAAGAGGCGCTAGCTTTCAAAACTTATCATTTGAAATTTTGCGCTCAATATATCGGTGACAATGTTATCACCATTAAATGACAACCATCGTGATACTTTCAATAGGTCTTTAACTTTGAATCTACGGTTGTCGGCGCATGCCGAAAGAGAGCGGAAAAAAATTTTAAAAAAATTCTTGGCATACTTGTGCACTAAGGAAATGGTATCAAAGCATGTTATTCATATACTTTCAAGCAGAATTACCACAGTGATCAACCGTATTCACAGAAACGAAGCCGTATTCAAACGCGTTTACAGAAAACTGAAAATACATTGCACAAATTCGGAAGACATAACTAGGGAAGTCGATTTTCTTCGATGTTGGCGTATAACATGTGGGTAAATAGTCTGTTGAGGCTAACCACACAGTCTCAATACACTTGAGGCCCTTTTATTACCCTATTCGACCATGAAGGATGAACCATGTTCATCCAAACGACGACGCAATCTGACGCCAAATGTAGGGACCGAACGACGCTAATGAAATATTGTCAGTTGTTTTCTGGTCTACAGTATGATTCTTATTTGGTTAGTTATTGCTGATAGAACAGGAAGCAACAGTTAACACGCGCGAAGGAAATGTTGCGGTTGCGGTATTATGTTTCTGTTGGCAGGACACTGTGACGTATCCAAAAACATATTCACCGTTTCAAAATGCGAATGTGTCGACTGAGGGACATGATAGCTTATTCAAGGTGAAACCGGTTGCCTGCCATGCCAGCATATTGATGAATCTCCCTGTGACGACCTTAACGACCTTCAAAGGTCGCGGTAACGCAAGCAATGGGACAACAATTGGCACCACAATAAATGCAGGGAAAATGACAGGGCGGGAACGGTACCCGTCCGCACCCACACTTTCCGCCGAGGACCTCAGGTCACTGCAATCGCGTCGGGTCAGGACGAGGGGAATACATGCAGCAAACTGACATCTGTTCTAAAACTACAGACAGATACTTTTGATCGGAAACTCTTTCATGCCTGCATGAACATCGATTGACAACCAACTTTTGTTTGCATCCGAATGCGCAGAAAAGCAAGCGTCCGGCAGCCGACATAGTCCCTTCTGAATGTTCAGCCCCAAACGCGCATTCTCGCTTTCATTGTTTAGCAAGTCAACTTATGACAAAGCTTGTTCCTGTGATATAAATGCGGTGATTACCCTCGCAGTAATAACGGCATTACGTTTAATCACAATACAACGACAAAAAATACCTCTTAAATTTTTGAATATTTAATGAGCCTAATCTCCTAGACTGGCGATTCTCGGAAAGTACAGAATTCATCCACAGCCTGTTCTGGTTGGCACTTTTGCATTTCGGGAGGCACAATAAACTAAGTATATGTGGTATACGAAGTTCAAGAAAGCATTACGGTCATTTATGAAACACTTTGAAGTCAGAAGCCTGTTTAACGTGTGCGGAAGTTCAATATAAGGTTACGTTTTCTAAATTATATTTAAAAAACCTAAACAAGAGATTTAAACTTTTGCGAAAGAGCTCAAAATAGAACAGTTCAAATAAACCCAGGAGAGCTACGGTTTTCAGGTCGAAATAGCAAATCTCATATCCGTCCTGGAAAATTAATTTTTCAATTGGAAGTCTGAAACGAACGTTTTAGCTTAAATACACTTCCAGGGGCCTTTTATTGTTAAGGTATCACAAAGGTACTGCGGACAGTTTGAAACTTACTACACGCCCAATTAGTACTATATCTGATAAACTAATTGAACCCAACATCGTCTTCCGATATGTGTTCCCTTTCGTGTACATATGGTGGCACCACCGAATGCACTGTGTGACCGAAACGATAAACATCGAAGATCTCCGTTTGAGGGCAACAGTTCAGTCAAGCCATGGAAACTCAGTTCTCACTAACCTGCTTTCTAAGCTCCGACATGGATGTCTGCTCAATTTTCCTCAGCTCCTGAAGCCAATGCGAGGCTAGCCGTGGACCGCCAGGCAGTATCCTGCTCGCCCTCTCCAGACTGACTAGATCTCTGACCCGATCGCCTTTGGCATTTTGCATGCAGGCAAGCAGGATCTTGAAAGACGACGATTCCAGACTGAGTATGAGCGAGAGACCGACGCTGAAGGTGAATAGGAGTATGGTAAAGGCGCGAAAGCAGACATAAAAGAAAATGACCACCTTCCGCGAGGTGACGGTCTGATCTGCTGGAAGGCGCGTCAGTTGCATTTTGTCCCCGTAGCCATCGGGGGGATGTGTCCTGGTAGCACTCAATTCACTACTCATCAGGGCCGAAGTGGATGAGTTGGCAATCTCCGTGAAAGCTGAGGTAGCTGAGGAGCGGCGTGCATCACCATCTTTAGGGGATGGGGTCAGGACTGGAAAGAGGAACTGACGCTTTCGTGGCCTACATAAGCACAGCAGGACAAAGGCCAGGAAGAGGATCATGTAGAGGCTCCCAAGGAAGACTGAGAGCAGAAGAAAGGGAAGCGGAGTGTGCATGCCATGCGTATCAATCAACATTGCGCCTGGTAAGGTTGGCAATGCTTTTAGCGGTTCCTTCACGGTTGGCTGTCTGTAAATTCTTGGAGTTGGATCTTCGGTGGAACTGGTCTTAAGAACAGCCTGAACGCGTTCCGTTTTTACGCAGTCAGAAAGGTAAACCAAAAGAAATATAAAGTCGGATTCGCTGGCAGACCCAACTTCCTCGAATAGGTCGACCTCGAAGCGGAGAAAAAATTTCTGTTGAGAACTTGGTTCAGTTGGCTCCTTTTGATCACCGGTGTTGGGGTGAAATAGTACAATGTCCTTCTCAATCAGTCCATGCTCAGTCAGGTTGAAATGGGGATTACGCAGTTCATCAAATACATCCTGGCTTCCGTAGATGAGAGTTACTTTAATGGAGATAAGGACCGGTGTACCAGTCAACCAGCCTAGGAGGTAAAATGTCTCGTGAAAATGCAAGTGGTGTGGGGGATTCTGTTACACTTTGCTTAGAAACTAAGTCTAACGGTTTATGGTCTAGCATAAGTGAAATGCATTGAGTTCTTTATTTTTAATGTTAAAAAGCTTTCTCTATAGTAAAGGTTTAAAACTATACGATAGCCACCTTACCGTAGACAAATTTGTACCTGTTTAAACACGTGTCGATATTTCAAAGGGTCATTCTCTATGCACTTTTATGGACCTAATAAGGAAGTACCGATAACATCGGTCTGACTTTTCTTAATCAATAACTGTAGACTGAATAATGTCAATACCTTGATTTACTCTAAAATCAATATCAAAAAATGTAACCCAAACCTGACAATGAACTTAAATTTAGCCTTATCTCGTACCACCCTTATATTTCAAGCAAGACCGCATTTATCGCTTAGATAGTTATTGTTCCCTTTTTTACGAAAATAATATTTTCATCTAATGTGTAATGTTTAATGTCTTTTGCATTTATGCTCTAAAGACAAATAATCCTTTAATTCTCTGTCAGAAAAATTAAAACAACGAGTATTTTATCCACGAAAAATTGCCCATTTTCTACTATAACCCTCGTGATAATTACGCCTTTCGAGTATTTTGTACAGTTAATTCCTTTAGCCTAGGATTCGTTTATTGATTACTAACGCTTAAAAGTATTCAAGCTGTTTCACATATAGAATACCACTAGGTGTTCAACAAGGGGTCTACTTATACTCAGAAATTTGTAAGTAATCTTGCTTATAATAAACACCTAGCATATTATTAAAATTACTGATACATGCATACTCAGAGAGCGGTTTAATGGTTTTGAGAATTGACAAAATTCAAGCTGGTAGATGAATTATGTTGATAGAGACAAGCGAGACTAGATAATTTTTGGTTCATTAGCCATCATCAGCCACTGATACCCAAACCCAGGTTGTGAACCTCCCGCGGCTTGAACCCGTGACCTGTTGAGCAGAAGTCCAAAGCTCTAACAACTGAGTCATGGGTTCGTTGTATTGCCAGTTTAGCTCGGAAATATTGGCATTTTTCGATGAATGCTCACTGTGGCTCAGCGGTGAGAGCATTTGAATTCTGATCAGCTGGTCACGGGTTCGAGCATTGAGTGGGGCAAACTGGTGTTGAATATAACTGGCTGATGATGGTTAATGAGCCAGAAATAGCCAGTTCAATTATTAAGCTGGCTTTACTACTAATGGTCGGTGTGCGTTTGCTGGTAGGGCTCAAGATTGAGTCGCAAGGCATTACGGGACGAGTGAGTACCGTCGGCAATCGGTAAGCGTTCATTAACTAAAACTAAAACGGAAATATTTTGTTCCTTCAGTGTGCCATTTGAATGAAAGTGAAATTCCTGAACGTGCGCGCAGTTGATTGTTTTTTCTTATCTAACCTCTGTGGAAGAAAATTCAATTTATGCATTTACTGAACAACAGAAAAGAAATTTGCCTTTCTTTAATCTGTTTTTCACTTTCTTTGTATGTATAGGTGAATCTTCTGAGGGCTACATAAAACTGATGACGTCACTCGCCGCTTATTACCCTGGAAGTTTGTGTCACATTTATTAGGTATTTTTTAAAGGCATATTTAACTATGCTACTGAAATTATTAGGAGCATAACCAATTCTGTATCTTAAAACGAGTTTGCTAATCGGGAAAATACGTAAATACGTAAATATTCGCGGTTTCTTTGGCGATTGCTGGCTACTTAAAAATAGCCTCACCCACCAAGACAGGTTGTCAGTTTAGTCACCGAAGAAGCCCATAAAAGGAATAGCAGCCTTATTGTCCATGTGCCGAACACGTGAATAAAAAAACATTAATCATATGAAAAGCACCAGATGGCACGATGTTTACACGATTAAGTTTACTAACATCAACAAAAAGAGCTCTTAAAGCATGAGGTGATTTCACTGACCCCGAAAGATACATCGGGACTTGGGGAGGAAGTACAAGCGATTCTGTTTGCCAGAGACTTTCGATTTGACGATTGTTACTTCCATTAGGTTTTAAGTGCTCCGGATTGCAGTTGGCAGACCATTTGCTCAGGTTTTGGAGAGTGCGCTCCTACAAGGTTGCTGCATTTCCTTGTAACCTTCAGCGGTCAGTGGTAGCCATACAATTTTTTGCAATAAGAGTATGATTATAACGAAAAGACAGTGGCTTTGAGTAATTCGTTTTGAATTTTACCATTTTTACGTTTTACTTTGGAGGCCTTTATTGATTTTGGATATAGGTCAGGAGCGTCATCGAGGGTTCAAGCAAGCTTAATAGAAAGGTGTTAAAAATGTGTGTAATCCTTGGAGATATTTGCTCAGTACAAACCCAACTCAGCTGTATTTTAAGAAATTGTGTGAAAGATGATAACAACTTGAACACCAAATGATTTGAGGTTACCAATCTCTCTTAACTATATACAAATGAGCACTTAATCTAAAACCTTTATTTGCTGATGAGAAACAATGTCAAGAAACCACATATGGCCAAATAACTTGGTATTCAATATGAAAACCTCAATTGAAGGGTACCTTTCTCTCAGATAAACACATTCTCCAGCGACTGACTGGCAGTTAGCGCAAGAAGGTCTGATTGAGAGGATTACCAAAAGAACACTTTTTGCTATCTTCTTGGGTGTTTTGTGGAATGCTGTATCTGTGGCAAGTGAAACGAATCAAGAGCGTAGGCAAGTCAGACGTGGATATCACTACAGCTAAAATTAGGCCTTCTGGACTTAAGTCACCAGACGCTAATTGAGTGAAATTCAATCTTGGCCATCCCCAGTATTCGTCTTTGTTACGCTTCAATGACGATACAATAATCCAATAAACTACCAATAGAGTGAACAAGGATTGCATTAACGATTCTGTCCCATGCATCTCGCGTATCGCTTACCGATAATTCAAATCATTTTGGAAGATCCATAACCCCCATTGAACAGTGACAGACAGATTCGGTCGGACCAAAGGTATCTTCAAGTTAATGGCTCGCAGTTGCAGCAATAAAACACTATTTAGTATCAGATAAACGTGCGCCTACACAGCTGGATTTGGGCCTGTCGCTCTTCGGGTACGACTAAATTACTCGCATGAATTTAAACATTCATTTGCTCTAGGAAAATCGAACGAAAACGTGAGCATAGGATAGTCAAACGTTTTGAAGATGCGATTTAAATATCATTTGGTTTAAGAGAATGTTTCACTGCACAAATTACCCAACTCCTAGTCTTTAATAGTAGGATAACCCAAATTAATTTAAGCTTGAAATGTTTGGCCAAAACAGGATTACTAACGAGATAAACACCATAGTTCAAGAACCCCGAAAAGTTCTTTAGAATAATAGTTGTGCGTATCTTTGCTTCATATGTTACCTCTATGTTCTAGAATTTTCATCATATCAGGAACCATAAACTTTAATATTGGGGCACTTTTGGCGAAATCATACCACATTTTGGTCAGAGATTGGATGCATTAAAAAGCAGATAGCATCATAATCCTCTGGATTAAAGAATTCCCGAGTGCTAATATTTACAGGCTATGCATTGCCGCTCAGTATTTCAGTTCCTTTTACTTGGGAGCATTAGTCATCAGAATGTCTTTGTAAATATAATTATGATCGATATATTTTTGAGCCTTATATAATTTTTTTGTGACCGTGGTTGACTGATAAATAACCGGTGATCAATATTGAACCTATTATATATTTATCTCTATCAAGATAAAATGATTATTAAGTAAAAGATGGTTGTTAACTGTCACCTACTTGAATTCAAATATCAAAAAAGAGCCAATTGGGTTGGAGGAAAATAAATCCTAGATCCCAAATTTATGACCTACTAAGCTCAGTCTGTGTTAGCTGTGATTGAAGGCCCGAGTTTAAATTTATATGTGCACGTTAAGCATTAATACGCCGGGCTTATATGTGTGCGGAAAAACAAGACAAGGGGTTAGAGATTAATACGAGGAGGTTAAAAACATGCAGTTAAGTGCTTTTAACTTCAAAAGCAGGGAAAGCGCATAAGTTAAACATTCCATTCAAGTAATTTGTCAGACATCCGTTCAAGGACTTACGGCAAAAAGTATGTTCAAATGAATTCGGTAAGTTCACCGGGTAAGAAGTAGACGAAACCAATCGCTGGTTCCGTCACGTTTAGGCGGGCTAACTACTAGCAGGCAAAAATGTTTGGCCTGGAAGTGGATAAGGAGAGTGGGCTGTATGCGTATGGTCGCGCGTCCTTTTTCGAAAGCGCGGGCACACGGAAATGCGCTCGCGCAGAGCTATTTAAACAGACACTTTGATTGGTCGCCGGCCGCAGAGCTTTATTTTTTACAGAATCAACGATTTTTAAGGATGCAGCTTCGCATTCCCATACACGCACGCAAACCATACTGGACCAATAGTGGGAGATGGTGTGTCCGACACAAAGCAAGGGAAACGTTTGGCTATGTGGTCATGGCAGACAGCGGCGGATTATAAGTGCATTGTCACTAAATTAGACTGGACGTTGAGATTTGGGGTGGCCGTCTTTGCCGGAAAGAAAAACATAGCTAAAACTGTTTTGTTGTACTTCATTCTGAATTTCGTGTAGCTTCTTCCCAAAACATCTGCAGTGTTACCATATGAATATTTATCCACAAGCAATATGCAAATACTGATTTCCTGTCATATTAGCGATCTCCAGCTGATTTACATGTAAGACGCCGGAAAAGGTCAAAACTTCGTGCAGTACACTCTCAACCGTTTATCATCGTCAACATAAGAACCATCCCAGCAGTCTCAAGAAAATATGAGCGGTAATAAAAATGAGCTGATAAGGATGTTTAACGCTAGGGGTCAACTGCCCTGAGTAAATCTAGAATACGCGCAGAGCAAAAGTTACGTAGAGTTAGAGTGATATGTTTCCATCGAGGACAAAAGGTGACACACTACGCTTATTTAAAGCCAAATTAAGCTATTATGGATGACCTCTGTGCCGGAAGATGAGTAGGTGCAATTTATCTGGGCAAAACCGACCAAGTCTCAAATCATAATTACCCACGTGCTAAGGTGGGCTTACAAAGGTATCCAAGAGAAATAAAGGAGGAAGGTAAACCGACACTCATAGCTTGTTCCCCATCATTGGCTAGACGGATAACAGCTTGTCTGATATTAGATTGTGGATAAAGCAGACCGCAAGCGGCTTCGTCAGTCTTTCACGCCTTCGTGATGGTCTTATGACTACTGAAGTTTGCAGGTTTTCATTTGCCTATAGAATCTTTAAACCGGAGCTCACAGTCAAAACCGCAAAAAACGTTCTTTTTGAAATCGAGCGAATCAAGCATCATTTCCCATATTACTGTGTACATTACTGACGACAGTCAACAGGGTCCTATTCTTTTTCTTCTTGTGATAGTGTTTGACTCAAGCAGCAATGACTGACTGCATGCATTTAATCTCAGATCTTCGCAATTAGGGGTTTGGAGGGATTGGCTGGTGACCGAAAACGAGTCACCATTTTTTCAGTTTAATCTCCCTCGTATTGGTCCGTATTCTTTGTGCAGCACTTTCTGTTGATCGCTAGGAGATTGCATGCAGACCCCCACAACAAGTTAAAGAGGGATATAGTGGAACACATTGGGAGTCTGAGTGGTTCACAGCATAGGATTGTCGGAGGCCGTAAGGTCAGTGTTGGTCAGTTATAATTTGCCCAAATGGGTTCGATGGGGATCTTTGTTTCAGTTCAGCCACTGCGCCTAATCCAATTACCAGATGGAGAGAGTAAACCTAGCACTAGGTAATTCATCCTGGCGGCTAATTTGTGCCTTCATCTTTAAAATAAATGCAACGCTCTTGGACCGGGAGTTCAACTGTCGTATTCTAACAATTCGCACTTTATGCTCCACAGGGAGGAGCGCAGGTACGGTGACTGGAGCTGGATTATGGTGAGAATAAACTTGCACTTCATAAACCTCACTCGCCATTCCACTCGCCCATCTGGCATCGGTGTCAAGAAAGATTTAAGAAGACCGGAGATGGGAGAGGGTCTTGAACCCTATCAGGAAAAGATAAGTTTTGTGGATTGGAGGGCTGCCAACTGACGGGCCGACTTAGTCCTATTCGGCAACGAAACTCAGGCTTAAATGTCTTTATGGCACCTCTATCGATATGAGCTTCGAGTGGATCTCATGCGAGCCTGGTATATGCTATGGGGACTAGATCGTGTGTGGCGAGGGTTAGACTGACTTTACCCTTGCAAGCCTCTAAGACTCCATGCACTTCCAGTCGACTTGCTACTGGCTTGATATTGGAGGAGGGTGGGTGAGGGATGAGAGAGTGTTTTAGATGCTGCGCAAGTCTGTCTCACTATAAAAGAATTCACGCTTAAGTGACCGGTGTTGTGTTCTCTCCGTAGGGTACGCCATAGATGTCATCGTTCACGACGGTCTAACTGTCGTTTCTGGGACTCTAGAGTATAAAGCAAGTTAAGGAAAAGGAGAGTCAAATTTCCTTCAAATGAACCGATTAATTGAAACAGCTTTAAAACTGTGCAAAAATAAGCGCACCACCTCCTCATTTCGACGTTTTTCAGTATAGAAAATCCCGCTTTCTTACAGTTGATTATCTCGCTTTGACAATTGTTAATGAAAGAACCTACCATAATTAAGATCCGAAACATTGCCCCAGGAAATTTTTATGATTCGATTGGAAAGATTTTTATGTAAAAATCATCTATCATTTATATTTTTACACCAGAACGGTTTTTAAGATATTGCTTACCAAAAGCAAAATGAAGTAAATTAATGCAAAATAATAATCTCACGTAAGGTAACCAAGCATTATTTCTAGTTGCCTAACTCAAAAGCACACTTGGACTATGAAACCCCCTTATAATTAGTTTTCAGACTGCATGGATCGCAAAAGGCAAACATTTTTTGACTTTTAGAATAAATACAGGAAATTACGGAAGCCAACTACTGGAAGATGTCTTTTAATACCTAGCTTCAATTTTAAAGCCGATATGAAAGTTTTTCTTAGGGGGGATCATGAATGAAAAGTTTTTGTCTCCCAGCTCAAATTTCTCATACATTTACCGTTGAAATCACCAGTTATGACGTGAGATTAAAAACTTTTCACAAATGAGATTGCACTTCAATAGTACCTCACTAGTAACTTATCTATGATAGGGTAGCAGGAGAAAAAGTGGATGAAGAAAGAAGAATGTTAAGCTGAAGTGCGGATGCATCCCAGGATAAGTATTCATGGTCAAAAGAAGAAATTAGTCTTGGCTCTTAAATGTCATAGGCGAAAAACATTGCCTATAATAAATACAACAGCAGCGTTTGCCCCTACTTATTATGATTTAAGTAGAAATAATGTTTTATCCTCAGTAATGTATTATGAAAATAAGAAGCTCACAAAGTTATTTTTTTGTGGACAATATCAACTCCCAATTTTGCAAACTCCGAAATATGCATAATAATTGCCCTTTAAAGAGACATAAAATAAAGTTAAATCTTAAGTAAATCCAAAAAGTACCTAAAGTCAAATACCGAATTGAATACTAGCAGCCGGAAGAAGTGTGTGAGAAAGGCTGGGTTCAATTGAAAATAGCACTGCTGTGACCGAAATATCAGGGCAGATCTCAGTTACATAATATATAAAGGGAACAGAAAAAAACTATTTGATGGTTTATCAGGAAAAAATGGAAGACAGAATTGATACACCATTGCTTTACTAAGCGACGCAAAACAGCTGACAATGTCTGAGTTAGTTAAATCGGTACTTTACAATTCACAAAATATGAGACATAATCTTTCATATGTCGAACAATTTTGTCAAACGAATATATTTTTACATCCGTGAAACATTGAATATCGTTTAAAATCAGAACGTAACTCGAAAAAATGGCTTCCACCACCATTTAGCTCGCACCCAATCTTCGCTCGAAATGGGAGCGCAAATGATAAATACACACAACTTAGCACAAGGTATGATCGTTAAAATTATTCAAGGTATAATACCGTTAGTAGCTTATAAACCAATTTATTAAAGTACAAAAATCCCAGTAAACTGGGCTACTGTCGGTGTATAGTAAACTGAAGAAATGTGGATAATTATATGTGCTTATTTATGCGCACAAATTAACGCGTTTTCTGTTTATTTTGTTCCTCATAAAGAATTGTAAAATATTATTTTAGCTGAACACTCGCTAAGTGGTTTAAGTGCTACAAACTTTCCTTTCTTCCAGTATTGCTGATCACACAAGTACTTTTCATGTTGAAACATAGTACACATTACTACTACGTGAATTTAAAAACAATATTTGAAATGAAATGATATATGTTTCTTCCATCTAACAAGACATCATTGTTTAAATAAGCGCATATTCAATTTCAGAATGTTGATCAGTTTAATACTTTCTGCATTTTATGCAAATTACCTTAAAAACACTTCGAAATTTTAATTAATAAACAGAAATTGCAAATCATATGCTAAGCATCCAAAATAGCTTCTATAGATTTCTTCAAATTAACAGATTTCCTGAAAAAAAAACTAACATACACTTGTGTCTTATACTAGCTTCATCCTTTTGTTCGACTACCTCCAATAATCATCTTGTCTTATTGAAACACTGCAGCGTTTGGAGTCTTCAACCCATTCGGAGCAAAATAAACTGAGCAAATAAAACCTAGCCAAACTGTTGCTCAAATCAACCTCCCCTCCTTCACGCAACTTTCCATGCAGAAAATAATGCCCCATTTCCCCAAAGTAATCTATAGTTAATGAAGTTCAAACAGTTTTTATTAGCTCTTGTACTTCAAAGTGCAAAAGAATGTAAGCTCGGTGTCTACAACGTGCCAAAAATCATCATTTGGCGCAAAACCGGTTTAGAAATTTGAACTGAAAATTTCATCACAGGAGCATTTTCCTTGCATGTAACTAAGTCAGAAATGTTAAATTCAAATATGAGCCATTAACACCAACGCATTTTCGTTGTTAATATAGGCAAAAAAAGTATATATATATATATATATATATATATATATATATATATATATATATATATATATATATTATCAACATATGCTACACGTCGCTATGCGACTGCCTGTGAGTACTCTAGTCTGAGTTCCAGGGCACAACGGAACATAAATGTTCCTTAAGCAGATCGGTGAGCCACACACTATCATATATATATATATATATATATATATATATATATATATATATATATATATATATATCAGATAACAAAGTGAAAAGTACTGTTGAAGAAAGTGGTTTGGTGTTTAAAAACCGTCTGCAAAATAAAGTGCCCCTATGTTAGTGTTTGTGTAGGTTATTGCTACGATCTCTCACTTTCCTTACCTCTTCCCCAAAATCATCTTTCCAAAATAGGCATAAAACATACAAGCTCTGCCACGCGTAGCCTAGATTTTAGCAATACCGATATCCAGCAAAACGATATTGCACATTTTCTAACTTCTTTCGTTTAGGATGCGTTGTTTTTTCAACAGTATGTTTAAGCGAATAAACGCAGAAAGAAAACCGATTGGTCATGGAGCATTCGGGTGACTTCATTAGCTGATTTTCTATGCATCCGCCGCAAGTCAACGTCTCAATACGTAAAAAGACAGTTGAAGCAACGCGTAGTCTATGAACTGTCAGCAATACTTTTAAACCGACACAAAAACGTTTGCCATTTTTATGTAGGCAAAGGTCATTTAAACGTTTAAATATTAACCCCACTAAAGCCAGGATAATTTTTCTCAAATAAATATTTAATGATAATTTGGATCAGAGGAAATTCATAGCCAATTTTCTCAAGCTAATTTATTTGCCTATGTTTACTTTTTTGTCGTTTATTTAACAACATTAACTTTATATACATCTTTCGCATGTGGCAAGAATAAAGAAAAACTGAATGATCTTATGTTTCGATTTTTGAACGGCACGTTAACGCTAAAATTATGGGGACTTCATTTTGTGCACCTCTGGAAATCCCATATTTCACTTTGCTGCTGTCTGTTATGGCCTAGCACTTTCTATGTTGTTCTGTTAAGCTAGAAAGACATCTTACTCTAGGTAAATGAAGGGACAGTATAATTTGTCCTTTTTTCCAGTTAAGGGCACTATCTAGCCGAAGACGAAAGATTTATGGAGGTGGTTAGTTTTCGTATTCTTTGCAGTTCCCGCGAAGGCGTTCTTAAAAGTATTAATATGCCATCTAAAATTTGCCTTATATAAACTCCCCTTTGATATGACTGGTATTACTTTAATTTGCTCATCAAACATTGAAAATCCAATTTACTGTTAACGTACTTCGTAGGCTTGCAGGAGGAATTTGTTTTAGAGAAAATGCTTTATTTCCTGAAATGAATCGAGTCAAACGAATCCAGTATTATAATTATCAAATAGTCAAATGCATACAGTATCAGACTGAACGTTTTTTAAAAGCGGAACAAATTAAATCTTGAAAAGGTCAAACCTTTCACTTACCCTAACCGAAAAATCGTAATTAGGATGTGATTCAAAGGGCAAAATATTTTTCTTGATTAGAACGCAAAAATGCCTTCAGATTTTCATACTGCCAAATTTTTTCATATAGTGAATTCTTATCATTTAATTAAAACACGCCTACAAAACCTGTTCCAAAAAATCAAGATCGTGGAAAATCTCAGTTAGAACAAAAACCTCTGTGTGCTATCCAGAAGGCAGCTAGTACCATCGTATACGGTTAAGTAAGTAATCAAGCATTATTCTGCAACAAACAACAGCCAAGAGGCCCAGTATTGACTGTCTTGAGACCAAGTCAGGATAAAGCTTAACAAACTTATGCTGAAGGTGAGTTCAAAAAGGTGTCAATAATAACACAATAGGACAATGGTAGCCTGGGTAGCGGTTCAGACTCACCACTTAAAGCTGCCTGAATTCTTGTGGCACCTACGTCTGCCCAAGACGCTTTCTCATGACGAGCAAAGCGATGGCGCTGAAGGTCAATCACCTTCAGATGTATACTGTGCTCTTTGTCTCGAAGTAAAGTGTGAACTCTTCCAGGAAAAGGTTTTCTTGGGTGGCGGCAAAATATTGCAGTCATGAGATCATGATGAACACCTTAATGAAGAGATTGAAGCTGAAAATCACTTGCAGTTCAGGAGCAGACAAGGTAATAGCCCCCTGAAGCAGGGGCACACAACTTGCAATTGACCATAGTAGTAAGCCTAAAAGGGGTTTAAAGTTGCAAGCTGGGAATTCCTTTCCTAGTTACGTAATGTTGTTTTTGGCATAGATGTTCTGGTTTTCGCATTGGTGACTGAAAAGTTAAACCAGTACGTAGAAAAAAATTAAGAGAAACACGGATTCAAATTTCACAAAGACTCAAAACCACCATTGAGCAAATAACCCTCTTAGAATGACCATGGAAATATTCAAGATTTCGTCTATCTTTGGAGCGTGGACTGTTAGATTGTTTTTCTAATGGATTGCTGTTGCCAGGAAATATCTGAAATTAACCAAAAATCTTGTCAATAAAAAGGACAATATAATTGAGTAGCCACGGGAAACTCTTATGACATATAATCGTAGAGACTCCGATCTCGGATCGATAGTCCAGACGAGAAGTAAAAGTGGGTTTGGATCAGCAATGCTCAATGACTAAAACGTCTAGGTCCCAGAGTCCGGTGCGGTCTTGGGTCGAGGTATAACTGCTTGAAGGTTAAATTTAAATCAAAAACGTCTCTTTTGATATCCATTCTCGATTAAGTCTTGCCGCATTGTGGAATCATAGCAGAATCAGATAAAACGTGGTACTGGCAAACTGTTTGCATCTGAAGGTGGAAAAAAACGTTTTGTTGCACCACCCTTATGAAAGTCTTAAAATACTATAATTAGATATTCAGGGGGTGTTTGGATTGTATGTTTTAGGTAACAGCCACAGAGAAAAAACGTATCCGGCATTTCCGTATACACAAGTAAACTTAAATTACTTACATTCAAACTGGACTATCCTCTTGCATAGAGAAATGTAAACACATTTTCCTAATTTCAGGCAGCGAATTGCCTCGATTATGTTTTATTTTGTTTTCTCTTCGACCATCAATAATTGCTTTTCTAGACTGGCATAATATGGTAGGTCAGCATACCAGCAGGGATGAGTAAGTGATAATTGCCGCAATAGGTCGATGTCACGCTTGTGCTAAGTGCTACTAAAACAGAACTTTGATGAAAATGCCTTCTTACTCCGGAATTAGCGCAGGCATCAGCTTTTCAAATACGATTTAAGGTCATGCAGTACACACTCGAGTTTTAGTTTGGTTATCCTTCTAGCATGCAATGCAGAAGCACATAATAAAAGGAGAGTTTTCAGATTGAGATCAAAGTAATATACTCACCATCAGAAGCAGCTTTATGTGGGTAATGTGCTGTATTTGCACAGACCCTTGAAACTGTACGCATAGATTTTATCCTAATGTATGGCCCCAAATTGTCAGAAATAATAGGATATATAGGTACCACGTATAATGAATAATATTTTACGTTTCGGTATTTTTTTTAAATTCATAGATTCTCTGTCCTAATCATTCACGTGTACGAAGTCAACAATAATGAGGAAAGGTGAGACAAGATTGTCTGCTGCATTAAATAGACTGAATAATCAGTTGTGCACTCAAGTAGATACGATAATCTATGACATATGAAGTTTAAAAATATGGATTCTATACACTTTGAAATACTTTGGCAGAGCATTCAAAACGAGTAAAAAAATGAACTAGGATTTTAAGATGAAAATCATACGACTGAGAATGACACATGTTTGTAAGCGTTTCTAATGGACACCTTAACCACTATTTTGAACATTGGAAAACGTTGAAGGAAGATCAACTTATGTTTTGTTCTGTTAGATGCTTGCATTCGTATATTGTTGCCTCGGATTAAGAAAAGGTACCGCATTCAGTTCAATACTCTGCATTATTCAGGCACTCTGAAGGCTTCCTGTATAAATAATTGGAAGGACAGCGACAGGTATGTTACAAAATGCAATGACTTGATGATAATCTACCATATTTAACTACCTGACCACAGATAAGATGACGTGGTTAAAGCTCAATGGCTAGAGCACTGAACTTCTAAACATCAGAATGCGGGTTCAGGACCCATAGGTTGCAAAATATTGGCTGAATATGACTGGTTAATAGCGGTTAATAAGCTAAAGATAAACACAACATTATTGCTGTATCTTTCTTTGTTATTGTATTTTAATCAGCCTTTAACAAGATGGGGGTAGGAATAAGTAGTAAAGATGAAAACTAAATTAATTATGCCCGTATTCCACCGATGTTAACTTCTAATTTTTTCGTCACTTCGATATTTTCATTTAAGTTTAAAAATGACTGCTACAAAATTCAACAATGAAGAATAAATCTCCACAATTAGGCAGCTTGTGCCTACCCAAATGTCAGTATCTATTTTTCCTCAGGTACACTATTGTGCCTGTGGTTTGAGAGGAGCTTTAAACATTACAAATGCGTGATTACATTGATAAAATTAAACTAGAAGTGCATTCAAACAAGTAATACTAGAAATAGAAAATATTAGGATAATAAGAGGCTTGTTTTAAGTTTCTGCGATACTGGATGTTCACGACGTTGTACTTCATTGGGAAAATGCAAAATTTTAAATCAAAATTTTAGTGAAAATGAGAGACCTCAAGTGGAACTGGCAAACAGGGAAACACAAACCTCGGCCTGATACACGGAGTTCACGTTCTTTTCCTCTCAGCCGTAAGTCATAAAGAAATCTACCATTGACTGGAGACTTTCGAAGCATGTGCAAATTTACAGGCTCGCCGTCATTCACACTGCCATTCTTCACGCTGTCTAGTCCGTCTGAAATGTTAACGAAGCAGCCCATTGTACTCCAGTTGTCGCTGTTATATCGAAATGGTTCCACGTTCTGCAAAGTTTAAAAAGCAAATCGATATACTTTAATTATAGTGCTTAAATGCTAAAGGTCCTGTTAGTATTCTGGTCTTATTTTAAGTATGCAAACTATTTTACATTTTTCAAAGAGGAAAGGCCGTAATAAATCACAGGTATCAAGCACAGTTCTCGTTAGACTGTACTTTTGTATTAAATCAGCAAAATGCATGTTTATTTGTGTAACTTTTCGTTGAATCAATTTTTTTGTTCGTTGGACTGTTTTAATATATGATCTTTATAAGCCAATATGATTTTTTTCGGTAAAAAACTGAACCAAGAGTATATCGAATTTCACAGAAGGAACATGTGTGGACGTTGTCACCTAGGCCCAAATAAGTTTTGAGCCGATAACTACATTTTAATACTTCTTTACTGGCGTAGTGGGGCAAATAAATAAGCACACCTTCCAACTCTCTGTGATGCAACTTTTGCTTCCAATACACTTTCAAAACTTACGTACAACCGGATCACTGGATACAACAACTTTAAAATCGGTAGTATTAAAATATGCACATATGGCCCAATGAGAGAAGATACCGTGCTATCTAACTGGCTACTTTCTGGACATCGATCTCTTGCCGGGACGTTTGACAAGAAACATCCAATTTAACAAATTAAAGTTCATCTTAACGTACTACGTTTCCTAATAAAAATTCGCTTAAGATTATTTTCAAGTTCATATACCTAAAGAGTGCGTATTTGATTCCTAAACATGCAAAGGCATTCTTTGTTGGCTTGTGGCCTTATTGTTTACCTAAACTGTAACGTTGAAAGGAATTCTAATAAATTAATTAACCGGATGCATCTTAGTTGTTAGTTTCCACTTCAAATTTGGCAAAGCTTTGAGACAAATAGTTAAATTACGTTTTTCGGAAGGATGTAGAGGTCATTGTCATCTATTTCTAGCAGAACGTCAAAACGACAGTGGTCAACGCAATTAGCAGCATTTTTATTCTTATCTTTAAGTGCTTATACGCATATTTTAACGTTTTTAGCAGTTTGAAATTATAAAAACCGTGCTGGAGCGTTAAAAGTTAATTTATAGCTGAAAATGGCAAATAAACGAATAATCCTTAGGATAAAAGTGTTAAGGATATTGTTTTAAATGAGTTCCAAAAAAAGATTGCTTTGATATAATCATCGAATATTGTAACGTTCCGCATTCGCTTCCTAACAATGAGGATGGTAATTAGTTTTTATAGTGCAATTGCGACGGCCACTGTTATTTGCTTTCATGCATCTTTCATTGAGTTCAAACTGGGTTTGTCTCAAATTCGAAAATTATTCTTAATAAAACCCTATCCTCAGCAATTTGTATATTTTTGTATAGAATGGCAAATTGTAAAAACCCATAACCTTGCATTTCAAACGTAAACTTGAAATCCCCTGAAACCTTGTTATGATACTAGCTAAACACTTGTGACTAAGGGATGGATATTCGCAGTCTTTGAAATTTCATCATATAACCCGGAGCAATTTTAATACCAAGTTCGTATTTTAAATTCATCATGTTAGTTATTTTGCATAGGGACGCGTATTGTAGAAGAGCACCAGTTAACGGTGCAAAATTTTCTTAACATTATTTACAGGGAAAATATGTCAGACAAGTCTATTGCGGAAATGCATGTAGACTCTAAAGAGTCGTTTACTAATTCTTGCGTATCCCAACGTGAATTTTGCTGCAAAAACCTCGAATAAATTAGCATCAGTAGTTGTAGTTGTAGGTTATTTGTTTGTAAAACTGAAACAAAAGGAGTAATCTCATGCGGCTGTAGAAAAAACGCTCACCCACAGATCAGTCAACTTAAACTGCTAAATAACATTCGGTAGGTTCCAAACAATATGCTCACTGGTGAGGTCTATGCAAACCTTAAAATAGACTGATGTTCATCGAGTCAACAATTTCTTTGTGAAAAAATTCAAAATCAACAATTCTTAAATTTAAGTATCTACAATAAAACACTGATGAGCCAAAACTCAGACAGCCATGCTAAGAAGCGGCAGAATATTGGGGATAGACGGGTCCACCTTAGTGCCTGTGCTGATAGTCGTTCACTCAAATATTAATAGGCAGTTTAAGTCTATGCTTAAACACCCTAATTCAAACTTAATTTACTCCAAGATAGTAACCAAATTCTCTCGAAATAAGAGGACAGCAAGACGGCAGAGTTTGGCATCAAACCCCTCAACATGGCAAATTCTGGATCTAAGTATTTTCTGCATAATCTGAAAGCAAACTTTCTACTTTTTTAGAGCGAAACCAACAAAGGGAGAAAAACTCTAAAACATTCCTGCATTAGGTCATTTTTTTCAAAGCGATGGTTTCCGTTCTGTATTTCTATATTTGGTGCTAATTTTAATTCATGATTTGGTTTGCAAAAGTGAACTTGCGTTCATTGTTTACTTGCCTGAACCACTACGTACTTCTGCTCACGATGTCTGAAAACTTTGATATTTTCATGTACTGCCGCACTGCGCTTTGCAAGTTCAAATAACTGATAGAAGTATTTGGGAGTCTCTTCTTCTTGCTCAGCGAAGTTTTTGGGGCCACCCTCGTCACGTGAAGTTAGAGATCCGCCCTCCCTGATCGAGACTGTGTTCTTTAGACGTGACTTCACAAGGACGGCATCCGTAGCTTTTGGAGTATTTCCATTGTAGTAGAGGGAAAATAAATTGTCCAGCATGCCAGTGACTACGCCAGCCGAAATGGAGACCGAGTGAATATAATAGTGGGCGCGGACATGCCCTCCCTCAGTGGTGGGGCCATGGGACTGACTTCGAGCAGAAAATGTAATGCTCATATTTATCTGCAGTCTATCAGTCTTTTCGATTCTTTTGACGTGACACTCGTACACTTCCTGTCCAAATTTGAAATCCGGAGTGAGTGTAAATTTAAGTGTTTTGCCTGTGTGACAAGGAAAAAGCAGAATTTGCATTAGCTTTCCAAAATATTTGGAGATTGCTTTCTTCTTTTGGTGGCGGGTGACTTTCAGGTGTGCTACAGTGAAATATTATTAAAATCTAGGAAAGTAAGATTAAAATATGACATTTTAAAGTGTAATTCTGAATTCGCATTGCTTTTTTATGAAAAAATACCAAAATTAGGACTGAAAACTCAGGTGAAAAATGAATTAGTCAGTTTCGAGACGGGATCCCAGTTGTTCACCCGAAGCACCAAACTGTACTGTTGAAAGTGTAATTTAGTAACTTACGAAGATGGCCAAGCATTACTCAGTTTCAGTAGGTCTCCCTATATCGCCTCATAACGTCTAATCAATAAAATCACTGACTTAACTTGGGATCTGATAAAAACTTCAAAAGTATCCGACTATTTTGTTCGTTAAGGCGACATGAAAGTCAAAACAAATAGAAATTAAATGCATTGTGAGTCTGGTGTTCCAGTCAAGCTGCAAAGTTGTTGAAATGTTGATTGCAATTTGGGGAAGAAGGGTTGCCTACGTTGAACTCTTCACAGCCAAAAAATGGTGGCACAATAACCTCACAAATCTTTTATTTCATTAAACATCAATTGATGCATTGTATTAATATTCTCAGTGCTCCCACATATGCATAAATATGGATAAAAATCCTGGATGATTAAATTCATTGGCAGTTAGTTGCACTCTATCATCTAAAGTTCTAAATTGTATTTACCTTGCATTTAGTTTACATCCAGTATTTATTTTGCAAACTATTGGAGTTAATTTTGCCTTAGAGTGATTGAGCTACTATCTTGAAAATTGGTAAATCAAGCGAAAAACTTCCAGGTGAAATATGTTGGCAAAAAATGCAGACAGAACTCAACGAAGTTTTAAGTGCAATACGCGGTAGTGTGGATATATTTTAATCAAGTAAAAACCCTTCAACCAGTTTAATAAACACGAGACCAACTAATTAACATATGCTTGCTTTTGCATTGAATTCTGCCAAAAGTATTTTTTATGAAATCTCAGTCCATGTCCTATCCATCTCAGCGATAGAAATAGAGCAATAGTCCGTCATTTGGTCGGGAAGTTTTGGTGACTGACTACGCTGACCAAACCGGACTTAGTTCTTTCCTTAGATAAAGATATACGGTACTATTTCACGAAAACCCTAGGTTCAAATGAATATTAAATCAGCCATTTTTACCCATACTTCACCATTAGACTGACGAAATTAACCATTCTCAGCTGCAATCGAAAAAATCCAGTCTCAAACGACAATTGTCTTGCTTGTCATTGTATCTGAACTGCCGGCAGGATAATGCAATACATGACAATATTTGACTTATGGGCACTATTTTTTATTAAGTATAAGAACAAGCGTATATTTTTCGGATCGCATTTCCCTCCGAAAACATACTGAATCAGTGCAAGCGTCTTCTGGTTCACTTTAAATCATTCACTTCCGAACAAGAGAAAACCGTTCCCTTCCGGTAGTCAAGTGAGACGATTCACAGTTCGTCTCTTTACGGCTTTCCCTTCCGCCTGAAACTGATCGACCGTGAATCCGCGGATTGGCAGTGCTTTTGTTAGAACCTTATTCGTCAAAAGAGAAAAACGTGGATTGAAGTTTCCGGTCATTCTGGAGCGGGATTAGGTTAAGAACGGCTAACAAGAGCAAACAATTCGCTATCTATGTTCTTGTCTGAACACTTGAGCGAACTTTCGCTAAGCACTGGCAGGCTCAAACGGTTCCCTAAAAATCCATTGTTTAATGAGTCCCAAATGGGAAATATTTGTTGCTGTACAGTTGTGTCTCTAGAAAAATATAATTATGTAGGCAAATAACCTAACTCCAGAATTTTAATGTAGGTTTCCTAACCACCAAGAAAGGTTTTTTAGCAGGAATGTGTTTGATGCGCATTTAGCAGACAAAGGCTTTCATTCTCAACAGCAAAAACTTTCAATATTCTTTTCTAAGCAGTGGTTTTACAGAATTATATGCCGTCATTGTAAGAATATCTACTATCTTTTAAACGTGCTCACAATGAGATTCTGAAATCAACATTTTTGTGCAATGCTCTACGGCAAAGCAAGTGCTTCGACGTTTCGGCGAGATATTGTTTATTTACAAATGGTATCTAAATACCTTCGGAAAGGAAATCAGTTTATTCGTTTGTGTATCAATTTCCCACCGCGCAGATTACCTCCTTTGTATTCACTTCTTGCATAACAGTACCAGGTTCTCTTTCCATCCTCAGGAACAAACAATGACCATGTTTGAATATGTTTCTAAATTCAAGTAATAATTTGGTGTTAATAAGTATGGAACAGTTAGATTTCTTCCGTTATCAGCTGTTATTTAAAACACAATGTCCTCGAGGCACTGTTGAGTATTGCAAAAGTTTGAATAGACTAAGAAAATAAATAAAGCCTTGTATAATTTACGTCTATGTGCTCTGAATAGCGCGATGTTATGGTTAGTAGAACACACTACCTCCACAAGACAGGGCACTTTTTACGATTTTTTAAACGAAAACGTCCCTGTTTGGTTATTATTTTCTGCAAAAACACGCCGAATTCATTTTTATAGCGAAATAAAATATGCTCGCAGGACATCCACGGACAAAAGATGCGTATTTAAAAGCAAAACGGTTTCGGTGCATCCGCTTGTTTTAATTTTCGCCAAGTGGCAAGTGCGGACCCAATTACCTTTATTTCTGGCGCTGGGAAACTATTTCAGAAAAGTACAGCGGTTTCCTGTTAGCACTGCAAAAGACCTGCACATCACATCCAAGCTCACCATTAATGCTCGCTGACGAAAAATTGACCATAACGTAAATTTATTTCAGCACCGACGAACGGTTATAATAATTAAAAAATAATTTATAATTTAAAGTTGAATGCAATGCTTGTCCATTAAATAAGCCCTTCTTACCAATGAACTATTAGCAGATAATATATTTCCGGGGGGCTTTGGGATCGGAAATAATGCAATTGCTAGGATAATAAGTTAAGCAGAATTAAAAATTACCTAGATTAACATTTTCAGTGTATGATGTTTCGGTGGGCTTGTACAGTCTTCAATGAGGACTGTACACTAGCTTTTTTAGTAGTTTTCATGGCACGAAATGTCGGCGTAACTGCGGATTCTCACATAAAGTATTAGTTTTAAAATAACTATGAAAACGCTCATTTTTATTATTTAGTTAAATCTTATAACATATTAAAGGCTTAAAGATTTATGATATATTATCATAGTTGAATGCATTTACACAGGAGGATTTGAAATTTTAGGGATTGTTTGTGGCAAAACTCAGAAAATTAAAAAAATGGAAGCTACGTTTTGTGAAACTGCAAACATCTACGTAGCTGTATTTGACAGAAGTACTCTGCATTGCAACGTTAGTATATTAAAAACGATAACAAATTAACCTTAGAAGGTAACAATTTGAACAAAATTAAACAATGAAAAATCTCAAACAATCGAGTATTTCCCCTTTCCTGTAGCGAGAATTGGCACGAATAAAGATATAATTTTTTCAGTCATAGAGAAAGGACTCGCAAATTGTCTAGTAACAGTACGATGTGCTATGCAATTGCTTTGCTATCAGTCTTTAAATAGAATATTTTTGCATGACTTTACACTGAAACTGGACAAATGTATTTCGCAAAAACCTCTTATGTATATATGCTATACTTTCAGACGTAAATCTTGGTAAAGTTAACAATGAATTTTCAAAGAATCTAAGCAATTTACCTAAGAACTTGTTAGATAGATCTGTATCCTTAACCGAATCAAAAGCAAGTTTACTTATGATGCAGTAGGAAGTAACTTGGTCTTGTCAATGTCAAAGGTATATTCTTGATCAACACTTCTCCCTGTGAAAAGTGTATTTAAATGCTGATTAAATTTTCGGACGAGTGTTGCATTGAAGCTCAAAATCCCCTAACTAAAGAGTGAATGCTGCGCCAGATATTCTGCAAGTGCAGGGGTACGAAACAGAATATGCAATGTCCAACAATGTAGCCAATTCTTGTCTCCTTCTCTCAAAGGACTACGCAAAGACAATTCGCAAAATTTGGTTTACCGACTTGTAAATAAATTTTTTTGAAAAATCTGGTGATATAATTAACCTAGGAACATTAATAAATTGAAAATAAGAAAGCGTACATAGATGCGAATTTATGCTTATAATTATTTATTTCTTGAACGAATGTAATTCGCGAATTTACCGTTTAAGCACTAGTGTTTCTTACTTAACGTCTGTGGATTACCTTCACTTCTTCAGATTAAAACATTTGGCTGCGCAGCCTTTTTATGTAGATTATGCACACAGAGTTTTATAATAATTTTTAAATAAATCTGTTTTTCCGAAGTACCTTTAATCATAGAAATAATACGAGGTACTTTCAGTCAAGAAATATTTCTTTCAATATCCAGGGCGTGCATGAACAGTATTTCTAGATCGATAAAACCTGAAAGACGATTTATGAAAGTCAATTCTAACTGATATCGAAAAAGAGAAATCAATCAGCGGCTGGTTTTATAATTTCCGCTCGCTCCAATCGGTATGGGAAGACAGCAAAGCAGTAAACTTCTGACAAATTAAAATTTGAATAAACTCGATCAAAATCTCAACCTAGCTCATTCAGTGGTAGAAAATGTTATCACCTTGAATTTGATCTTTGTTTTTAAATATTTAACCGTCTAAGAATATGGTCCTGTTAAAAGGATCTTCGTTATTTGAGAAGTAACTCATAAAAATCCTATGTTACATTACGAATGATAATTTAACCAACTGTAGACCCTCTGTTGGTACTTGGTAGTAGTTTTGAAAATTTTGCTTGAGAGCAAATCCCTTAAAATGATATATTTCCCAAAAAGCGATTGTTGTTATGATGACAATAGTTGACTTTCTTATTACCCATTGCTTTATAACTTTTGCAACTCATATGCTCAAAAACCCAAATAAAAAGGGTGGTTAAAATATAAAAATGCCAAAAAAATAATGTATATATTAACCAACTTCGTCCACTTTTTACCGAAATCTGAATGAGAATCGTCCTTAAAAATAGTTATTGTATTAAAACTGGTGTTATTTTCTCTACAAACGCTTAACTGCTCGTCCACAAATAAGACTGGTTTTATGAAAATTATACTAATATGCGTCTATGAGTTTCATCCAGAATGACAGTCATTGTTTCCAAGAGGGTTAATAACAGAGAGCAATTATCCAGTTATTACAGAAGCGCATATGATGCACTGTAACCATAATTAAATTTTCCGTTTATCCTAAAGATATACCACGTAAATCATGCAGACTAAAAATTTTAAATGAGATTGTTAAGAAGCTGCGATTGGCTTAAGATTTATTGAACAACATCGTTTTCAAGAAAATTTCTCATTAAAAATTAGGTTCAATGTTTAACCCGTTTGTATTCAACGTAGTCAAAATGTAGGGGAAATAATTAATGCCTACGTGTATTCAGGTAAAAATTTGCAAGTTAACAGTTAAAGTGTATATTTGCGACGCCTGTAAGAAAACTTGAATACAGCCTTAATGGATGCAAAGATAGCAGATTCGATGCTGTAGTCCAAGTGATTGCAACTTAGCCAAAATTTTAGTGTCTGTGAAAATATGTCGCACATTTATATTAGGATCTAAACTACCAGGTAAATCACACTCATCCTATGTGAGTAAAATTAATCCCTCTATCGTGTCCAAGATTCCGACATCAGTCTGTACTGCTGCTATTGGCTGGATTCCAATGGACAGCTTTGGATGTCTCCAGCCCTGTCGGTGGAGCCCTTGGGATCGTCCTTTGGCGTGGGAACGCACCTCCTTAAATGTGAGAGTGACAAATGCTAAGGTAAAATCACCAGGGTATTCTGGACCCTAACGCGTCCATAGAGCGTTCTATTTCGCAAATTTGAAATGTTGCTGTATGTACTATTTGAGCGGTCTACACTGCTTTTTAAAGCCATGAAGCTGCCTGTGTTTCAATTTTTTAACAAACAGTCTGAGCTACTTAAGCTTTTTTCCCATTTATTTCAGTCAGCCTCTGCTTCCGATATATAATACGCTAGCAAAGACATCGCTAGTGTGAGAAAATAAGTTAGTTAAATGATTTTCCAATTGAAAGATTATTCCTTACTATATCACTTTTTACGGAGCTCACAGTTTTCAGTCCGTTTACGTCTAAGACATTTTGCTCTAATGAAATTTATACGTCAAAACACTCATAAAAAATCAACGCTTCAAACGTAAAACTTTATCATACTTTAACCTCATAGTGATAAAACTTTCGTTGTCATCAATTATCTATTTTAATATATCTCCGAAGCTGTTCTCCAAAACGATAGTCCAAAAGGACGCGGAGACTCCCTGTTAGTTTAACAATTTATCGGGGGAGACGGAATAAGGCAAAAGGATCCCGAGGGTTAGCAAAATCCCTTAATATTTGACCATTGTATTTAGTCCTCTTCCTATAGGCTCTTTTTTCACTATAAACATACTCAAAGAACGAAATAATCGCATTTATATAAATAGGTTGGGACAACTACACATAAATGGGGCCTTCCTGTGAGGATCTACTGCATAATGGTGAGCACGTTTGGACAAAGTAATTTAATTAAACTACTTAGTTAAGACATTTTTTAAAACTTTTTGCACAGTTGTTTAATACATTTTCTGCTAGCACATCCAAGTAATTAGTTGACCGTTGACGTTATAAGAGGATGCAAGGTTATTAGACATATGTTGATCTCCAATGGCTTTTCAGTTAGATGTGGCACCACTGATTTCATCCTAACCGAGACTGCAACGATAAGGTGATAAGCCAGGAATGTCGTGCTTCGTCGTGACTAGCGATGCTGCGACACACAATAGATAATGGTTAATGAAATAAAGTTCTCGTGACTATAATAATTTTGCCATAATCGCGGTTTTCTGTTTAGTGGGAGTTTTTGCTAGCGTGTTTCCCTTTTCTGGATTTTGAAAGAAGAAATTTTCTTCTAGAGATTTTGTTCAAACTCAAAACGTTTGCCTTTAAACTAAACTGTTTTCCCAGGTTAAACAAAGGCAAATAGTTTTAGTGCGTATTTTTCCTTTCACAGCTGCTGCTGTTGACGTAACGTCAAAAAAGCAATACCTCTTAAGTGTTTCAAAGGAAACCGCAAATTCGCTATGCAATTCAGATTTTACGCCGTTAAGCAAGTGTTTTGTATTGCGATGTTTTCAAGAGCGTTAGTCCAACCATTTAGCCAGAGCTCTACACTTTTCAATTAATATCACGTATTAAGAGAAGTCAGTCGAAAGTTCACGTATTTCCCAGAGGATCATTCAAAGATGCTTCCATGACCTGGAAAAATGCACCTATAAAACAAGTGCATTGCCCACCTACTTGTAAAAGTGCTTATACCGACTTAAATACACTTCAGGAATAAAAACCTTTTGCGTTAGGTAACGTGCCGGCATTTACTTATGGCACTGTTTCATCAGCATCTCTTTGAAAATGAGCCAGCATCAAGAAGGAGCAGCAGGACATACTCCGGTTGTTTTATTGAGCATGAACCATTGACAACCTAAGCTCTAGTCAATTTATCCTTGAGCAGGTAAGGTCAACCCACACTCTAATTCATTGATGACTCATGGCTAACTAACCCCAAATTGTCATGCATTTTGTTTAAAGTAATTGCTTATTACTGGCTGTTGGTCGACAAATAGCTACCTGCGGCGAATTAAACCAGATGTTTCTTCATAATTCGATAGGTGAATTATCCTCTTACAAAAAGGATGTGTCGATAAATGCACACAGCACAGGATTTTACACACGAGTAGCAATCTATGAGGGATGTTTGTTGTTCCTGGCTGATAATGAGACAGAAGCTGATAAAAATATTTAAACTGAATCCTTGGAATATGGGACAATGGACTGATTAGCACTTAAGAAACTGAAAGAATCGTACCGATCAGGATAGAAAAACTATATTAAATATGTTCCCTTCAATCATTTATACCAAAATCACATACAAAGAAAATGAAGCTAGCTATTCGACTAAGCTGGTTTATAATTTTGGTTCACTCAGCCAAACTGAGCTCTGCACGGATCTTAAAACTTTAATAACAAATAATGATGGGATTTGTTAACGATGGTAATGCAGATAGGAATGACGTCAACATTATCTACTCATGCACTGGTAAAGCTGGATAGCAGCGACGAAAACGGTTAAAATTCTTTTGCAAATTTGAGAAAAAAAATAAAGGCAGGTAATTTTCTAATAAAAAGTGCTTTCAACGAGAATAAATGTAATAATATTCTTCTATTTACGCAACTTGCCAATTTCTATAACGCGTTTTAAAATCCTTAATCTAAATTCTTTCCCTAAGGCAAAGCATACTGAGGGAAATGTCTAAAAATAAACGCCAAATATCAAATCTTGTTAATACATGATGACCCTTACTGTTTCCAATTTTATGAATCGAACTAAAGTGACTCCTCTTGAAACACAAATGATGATGACGGACAGTTTAGAAAGTTGTTAGCTTATTACGTGACGTTCCTGGGCATAACATTTCTGGAGATGCTCCCGAAACCACATCCCACAGTATGTAACAAACCTGGTCAGGCTGGCTAAACGCTACAACCAGTGCCAATGTTCCAGATTCTGTAGCGTGTGCTAAGGCCAAAGCTCCTCCTGGTGACCAACGCTATCAGTTTTCATTTCATGGCGATACAACTAGGTCCAAGGAAGGAATTTCGGCCACAAACTTACCAGAAAAACACCTGAATCGTAAACATATGTTTCCGAGATAGTCCTCATTTGTTAAGCATTTAAGAAGGCAGAAAAATGAGTGATATTTAAAGTAAGTGTGCACACATGAGAGAAATTAGGATGTATTAAAACACGCTCTTTAATGGCGATTATTGTTAAGCCAAATTCATGTTACACAGTGATGATTATATTCTAGGCAACCGAAAACTGGTCATAGTGAGTAGCGTATCTATGAGCGAGAATTGGAATGCAAATATGTGAATATGGTCATATTTTACGTAAAAATACCGCACAGCAATTACTTTTCAGAGGCGCCTGAGTGCATTGCTATGGTACTAGGTGTCAAGCTTGTACACCGGCCCAAAGCTACCATACACAGCAGAGTCATGAAAATCAAATGTCGATTAAATCCTAACAATTATTCAGGGTAAGTGTATCGCATCCCGTACTTGGGTCGTCCTCGTTACTGCACAGGACAGACTGGACGCATGCTTGGAGCATAAGCCAGTTGTGAGAGGGAGTGATGGAATACCATAAGTGGTTGCTCACACCTACGATACGGGTTACGAGTTAAACTTCGCAGTGAAGCTAGAAGCAAGAGAAGCATGGAATTGTCTGAAGCCTGGACCTCCAATGAGAAATCTGTCAATTTATTGAGCTAGCTCCAATATAGAGAGCCTTGGGTAGCCCCCTTCAGACTGGTTTCACTGGAATTAATTGTCCCCTATAACCGGTGCTTGTTTCGTTGCCGTGTTTATTTCTGACGATCGAAACTAGTAGGAGTCAGACATTTCAGCTATCTAAAGCCGATTATGGCGAGTACACAGCCTTTGTCTTCTGCTTCTTCTTTTGTACGCATACAAAATTGTATGCCTATAGCAGGAAGACAACGTGATATTTGCAAGTCATTTTTTAAAATACCGGGCTTGTAAATTATAATGAGCCATTTGTTGGAGACACCCTGGTTATCAAAGTCTAGGATCTAGGGTCTTTGTTTAATTTATCTGGTGAATGTCACCTGTCTTTGCATGAATGGAGACGAATAGACGAGTTCAAGGTTCGCTAGTAGGCTACTCGCGTCCTTGTCCTCCTTGCATCTATCTTTCATTTGGACCTTCATTCTATTTGCTTGATATTCTTTTCCTTTAAGCGTGAAAAGGGAACTTTATTCACGACTCACTATGGTGTTTGGCCACATCATATTTAGGGCTTAGGCGCTAACGCAACCATCGATTGATTCAGTAATTGACAACTTTTACTCTAGATTTTGTCTGGTTTACGGAAAAAAACAGTAAACGTTATTTGTCGAGATCAGTTATTATCGTCTGGCAAACCTCATCCTTTACTCTGCGGTTCAAACACAATGAGGATCTCACATTTACTCGCAAGTCAAACAAAGATGGAAAAACTATTTGGCAAAGAAATCTATCAGATACATTATTATATTTCAATCAAAGAATTTTTACAAAAAAAGTCAATTTTCCCTTATGATTGCAGTAAACTGTCCAGAAAAAATATTAAAAGAAGCAACTGGAAATATATAAGTGGAATATATTTTGACTGCACGATATTATTTCATGTTATGTTATTGGTCGTTAAGGTTCTATTTTGTCGGATAAATGAGAGTCAGTTTAAGGGAAGATAAGCAAGTGGCGTGTAATGGAAATAAATGGAGCTATGGGGGATATAAACATTGACTAGCGGGCTGCTGGACGCCAGAGTGAATAATTCCTATCCTGTAATTTGGTAGACAAACGGTAGCTCCATCAGAACATCAGCCACATACGAGATAAAAATGCCATTCATATTAAAATTGGGTCAGCTTCGTAACTAGTCTGCTAAAACTTCTAAAGTTGCCGCTGTTTTCTTTAGACTCGTCTTTGGAACACACATATGAGACACCTTACAGACCTGTATATTAGAACAACGGGTATGAATAAATAGTCTTGCAGTTTGAACAGGGAAAAATGGCACAACTGTCTACTTAGTCTTCCGCATCCAGAAGTAACAGGAAAATAACAAAAATTGAAACGATTCAAGACGGGCAGTCCTTGATATTATCTCGTCCGTACTTATAACTACCCTCTTTCAGGTCACAAAGGAAAATAGGATGAAAGCAACGTAAACTCTTAATTATCGGCCTAATTCGTTGTTTCAAAATTCATTCGGTGACGAAGTATACGGTTTTTATCCAGGTTTGTGAAATGAAATCCAGTTTCTTTTAACAAATGCTCAGACGCGATGTGTAGGCATGTCAGTTTGGTTATTTCCGTGTGATATAACTCCGTTCGATTAGGTATTATAGATGAAGCTTTCATCGATTATTCTGAGTAGTATTTGTTTTCTTAATTTTCTTGGGCGTAAAGTTCGGTAAGTTATTAAGATTAAAACGTACCTCGGAGACAGACCCCACCACTTCGTTTTGCACGTTCGGTTGGATTGCAACTCGTACCAAAGTACTGAATACAGTGTGTAGATGCGAAGCATTGTATTTGACAGCAGTTTCCGGTATACCCTAAAAATAAAAAACAGCTAGCTCAGAAGCTTCCGACTTAGGTGACGCATAGTCAGCTACAACCAATTGTACAAAATATACAACTTTGGTTGGGAAATCTGAACAAAAAAGGAGTCATTGTGGATATTTCATATACGTGAGATCAACATGTAATTATAGACAATCCAAAAGAGCATTAAGGTTTTCTCGCGATGTTGTTTGGCCTACAAGCTCACTTGCACAAGCAACGAAAAAAAGATAAGTGATTAAATCATAATACATTTCCGTCTGAATCTTCCATTAATTAAATCTAGGAATTTTTTCCGATATGCAAATCAAAAAATACTATTGTCTTTGGATAGCAAAAGGATTTGAGCTTTACAACTTGGATTTACGCGCATCGTGATATTGCGACAAAAATTAAGAAATAATTACTAGCCATCCTATTTTTAGAAAATTACAATAACCGTCTTAAGCTTGCTTGAAAAATAAAATACTCGTTACTTAGGAGGAAATGACTTTACCTTCAGCGATTCTTTCTCTAAAGAGGAAGTGATATGTCTTTCAACAACGCAGAAGGCTCTTAAAGCGCTTGTAATAATTGACTGAACTATCTGAACAAGGAAAAATCTGGGCCTGTTTTAAATATTTTTAACTTCTTAAAAACTTGCATATAATTAAAAACACGCCTTTTAACTAGTAAGAAATATGCGAGTTTCCATTGTGCGTGCTACTAGCTTCTTTATTAAACCTGTTTATATACTTATAAAAATTGAAGAGCTTCTCATCGTCTTTCAAGCACAAAATAACAATAGAGTCGTTTGAAAGTGACATTTAACCACATTGCATGCACAGTATGCCCGGAAGACCATTCATTACTGGCCAAACCGTTAACCTTAATCACCAAATAAAAGGACTCTTTTCTGCTAAATTTAAAAGCGTGATTTAATCGGCCATAACGGAATGCTGTCCAGTAAATGGCATTATACTTCTTCGAATAGGGCTCCTTTTAGGTTACTGGTGCAAATCAGATCGACGGAAGACCTGTGTATTTTTTACAATTCTCCTTGATATTTACATTTATTTAAAGATCTTTCCTTGGTTAAAAGCAAAAAACGTTCGTCATTTGGTCGTGTTTAGAAGCTTTCTTGCTGTAACTTGCAGTTTCAATGGAGGTTTGCGATTTTGTCTTCAAAATCTTGTTATTTATATGGCATTTGCAGACTTCAGATGCCCTGAATAATGTTTTACAGTTCTGCATGCTCATTTCTACCTAATCAAGGGGCTTAGAAGTACCAAAGAAAGCAGCCCAAAAAGCTATATGGCTGTTTCAGAGAGGCTAAAATTTCACAAAATTAAAAACGTGAAAATGTACGTTTTGGGCTTATAAGTAAACCAAATGTTTTACACTTTCTGAAAAAAGATGTGTCCACTTTTTGCGTGCCACAGATGCTAATTTCAAGAAATGAATGTACTCTTAGAGTTCACAAAAAATCAGTAACTAAACACACATAGTTTTAGTCGTGAATTTTGTTCTAATGGAATACATTATTGTTACGACAAATGTGCGCACACTATAGTTTTCATGACGGAAGCAAGAATTTTTGGCTGTGAAAGCTTGTATTAAAATATCATCCGAGCAAACCTTAGATATCAAGGATGGTTTTAAATGGTAGTTTATGCCTCAGCAAGTTTAGCTCGCACCATGAACGTTCATTTTAACATTTTTTATTAAAGTAAATATTGTTGAATCAGATTTGCCTTATAGGAAAAACAGATTTTTCAAAACGCAAAACATTTGCAGTTTTGTCTATTGGACATATGGAAAGGTCCATTCCTTTGTAGAAGTGCATTGCTGAAAACATGCGCAGATGATTTTGATGTGTCTTAAAATGAGAAACATAGCTAAAAACATGCTGGCATTCGGTGTTTGGGTTAGTTAAAGTCGTATGTAGAAGCTTGAAATTACGCAACTTTATGCCTATTGTTTGATTTAAAACGAATCTGACAGTCAATAAATGAGGCTGGAAATTAGCAAGCGTAGATTTCATAGAGATATTAATCAAAAACAGAAGCAAGGGACTAAACATTCTAAAGGATGTGGCCTCCTGTATTTAGACACTAGCCGCAAAGAAATATCATAATCACAAGTTTTAAATAGACGGAAAATATTGCGAGATGCTATTTTTGACTACAACTATTTTGCACAGAATAATTTCACAGTCTACCAAACGTTTTACAAACCATTTATGCTCATTGCCCGCGGGTATGAACTGCCACTAGAGGAAACAAAATAGCCCCTTATATGCAGGAAAAACGCTGTTCTGCGTGGAATGCCTGGCGTGGAAAACAAAAATGGTCGGAACACTGTAGCCAATAACAAAATAGTTTCTCTGAGTTACGTACCTTCCTACATGGCATGACAGGTTACTGTTTTTGATTTATTAGCACAAAAACTAACAACCTTATGAGATACCATTATATATTGAATTGAAAAATATTTAACAGATATTCGCGTGTCAAATGTCAGGTCAATTTTGACCATAAAACTGCAAGCATATTTCTCCTCTCATTAGGGTTTGACTCCTCTGCTCAAAATACCAAATGGTTGTATTATTAAATCCTCAGATTATATCCGTTTTAATTTAAGCGTTATAATTTCTGTCAACTTATCATATTTACCTCCGTAAAAATTAAAAAATATGATGATCTTTAAATAGTCTACATATTTAATGGTATCAAATGAAACATGCCAATTATTTAAAAAGACTTTATATTGGCTAAGTCACCTCAATGCGTATATTTCTTCCTCCCTACCCCATTAAAGTCTCCGCTCTCGTCATTTAAACTATATTGCATAAAGTTTTCCTTTAGTGAGTCAAATGATCTGAGTTTTAATGTATGCATAAATTAACGCAAAATCTTAAATTCGATAAAAAAAATGGTCCCGAATGGTTTTATTCCGAATAAATATGCAGTCCGTAACTGATAGGTTGTATTCAAGACGGTAACTTCAACCTTCCTCTATGAGATATGGGAAGAGTGTGTTTCACTAAACTACCTTATATGTTTGCTCCTAGGTGTTCCACCATTGAAAGTCATTTTTCTCTGTTAACATTTTTATCCTTGACCTTTTGCTGTGGTGTCCGTAGCATGCCTTGCACAAGTCGTGTACATTTCAAAACTAGCATGTCGCATTCGTTCAGGTGTTGAAAGTCACAGAAAGAAAAAGCTATTTTTTCCTGGATTCATCACTTAAGGTACTCGAAAGAGTGTTAAATAAAATGGTTTGTAAGGATGAAAAGAATTATCCCAACCATACCCAGAGGCATCACATTTAAGCAATGTTTTTATATTTACTAAAATAAATGACGTTAAGAGTAAACAGATCGTTCGAAAGGTCTGCATATTCTAGTGGAAAAAGTTAGAGAGATGAAATCCATTTTATAACAGAAAAGTGTACAATTTACGATTTCTTTTACTAAGCATAATTTTAAAATTCGCACACCGGAAATTTAGAAAGCTTTCTAACAAACCTAATGAATCGCACCGATAATCTCAGTGGTCACTGGTAATTACGCGTATGACATAACTACCATATCGCAAATACGTTTTTTTAACAAATGTAACCTAAGACGTTTTATTTAAAAAATTTAGAGCGGAATAAATATTTGTGTTATCAGTTTATTGCTGTGAACAATAAAATAAAATGGTATATTTCAAAGGATAAGCAGAGTACCTACGAAGAGACGCTGAGGAAGTAAAAATATTTCAAATGCTATTCCACAGCTACAATTTGAATATTAATATACGGTGGTATGAGAGTATTCACTGATCAAGTTCAAGAGCACTCCTGTTTTGGACTTCTGAGCTCGATTTAAAGCCCTTTCAGGTATCCGTATAATGATAAGGGGAATATGCGCTGAAGATAAACCATCCTCAGACATAAATATGCAATTCGAAGTCATCTTTTTAACGATGGTAATAATGTTTACGTTAGACAAACAAGCGCGTGTCTGTTCTGAAGTGAACTGATTACGGGATATAGTGTAGTTCCACGAAAAGACACGTGATCGAAAAACCTTGGAACATACATCGGACTTCGATGTCCAAAAATACCCGAACAATAAAGAGGTATGGTGCCAGTACTCAAGTCACGGTTCATGCGACGGGATCTGATTACAGTTTCAAAGGAGGATGCCAAGCTCACAAAAGTAAACAACCTTATGTGTCGTAAACTGCTTTCTTTTTCGTGATGACTTCTCCTCTACATTTAATGGTGAAAATTTGGCTGAGCAGCGTAACTTATCGTGTTGGAAGTGCGTGGAAGACTACCCCTTTTAATTTCAGCAAACTGATTTGCCCAATGATTATCAATTCAGTAATTTCCTGTAGTTAAATACAAATATGCGAAAGAAAGGCAAGTAACACAATAAGCATGACAATCGACGATGATTACATTAACTACCAATGAGGAGTGACATGTTGTTGCGTTGCAAATATCTCCATTAATTTGCTGCATCCCATAACTTCCATTATTTATTTATATGTTTGAATAATTTTTTTCTGATTGTGGGTATCGCCTGAGAAACAAACATTTCACTCAAGTAAATTTATGGTTCCAGCAATCACATCTCTTCCTTCAGCACCATTTTCTAGAACTCGTTTTGGCGTGCAGCAGCATCGGTGTATTTACACCTGTCTCGTTATTGAAGGCTAGTTGATTAAATAAGAATGGCTTTCTCAAGCAATCTTTGTCCATTTGAAACGTTACGTGTCTCTTTGTCTAACTTAGCCGGTATAATCTGTTCATCAGCCCGTGTTCACCAAAAAAACGACACCCTTTTTTACCCTCAAGCACTACAAACTGCAGCAGGCATAATATCAAGCGCATAATTTAAAAACCTTCACAATTAGTCCAGAAGCAGCTGCATTAAATCCCTTTACAGTATTTCCATTAAAGGTTTTGGTATATATTAATATGCTTTGAGGCCAATTTTTCATATAAATTGGAATTTAAAAGCATCGCACATGCTTTCTTGCGGTATTTTATGCTCCCTCTATGGCTACTCTACAGTCAATTTACATTCACATATATTCATTCATATTCATATGTTCATACAGAGACAAAATGAGGCAAAAACATCAATAACGGTCTCCTAGTTTCCATATTTCCGATGAAGCATTTCAAGCATCACCCAGACAAATGCAAAGACAGGTAAAATGTTTTTCTTTTTTCCCAAAATTTACATTTGATTAGATGACGAAAATCTTCATTCCTCTGTTATATTGCGTAAAAAAATTAAAATTCAGATAACGAAATCAAAGAGAACATGTCTATTGGTTTTCAAAAAATAGCTTGCAGAACGTGTTTGTGGACATTTATTTTTTCAACAATCAGATTTCATTATCAGGTTAAACTTCTGATATTATTCAATCTGTCCTCTGATATAAGAACATACAAGATCCTACTGAGTAAGAAAACGTTCCCATCAAGAGACCCAAGGTCATCAAAAATCGTGCAATCATATCACATACAAATAACTCTACTTTTGCACAAAAACAGTGCGTTTATCACCGCATTTACTAAGTTTATCATGTTTTTTAGAAGCTACGCACAAAAATGTGACCTTACGAAAACCTCTAACTCGTATGTGTTTTATAGCCAGGAGATCAAAAGTAAACGTTTTTTTTCCTAGTCAACTGCATACTACGCATTTTATATGAATATACATTAAGATTTCTATTACTCCGTACAGTTTTTAAAATAATTCACTAGGTAGTTGATTAGTTGCTGTGCTACAGATTTCTTGATTATGCGGAGATAATTAATCGAAAGATGCTTTCTAAATATTTTTTCAATGTGCCTGCATTCAGGTTGTTCTACTTGATTCAGTTTAAGTTTAGATATTTGACATTATATTTTGTGATATCAGAATTTGCATTTTTTAAACTTTATATTACCTTCCTTGGTTATTTGGTGTTAAAAATAAGTCAGGTGTGGTTCCGTTTCAGTTACGTTTTCCGGTTGATTGAATTGGACTTGTGTCATTTATTTGCACATGTTTTGTGGGTTAGATCAATGGCAATCATATATAATAACCATGGCGTTAAGTTGATTAAGGTTTCTTGTTTTGCGCAAGCAGTGATTTAGACAGCAGACAATAAAAGGACTATGCCATTTGAAAATTAGCGAGTTCTCAGTTATTGAGATTGAATTCCTCACTCCTCTTCCTCATCATATTCCGCTTCAAATAACTCATCGGTAACATGCGATAAGGAAACTCTAAGTCAGTTGATAGCTGCACAGGAGGCTTTTTAAGCAAGAATAACTTTGAACTCGTTCAGTATTTTTGATCAATAATGTTACTTTGTATATTTTGTAATACCTTTTTTTGCCAAAACTTTTAATCGGCTAGTGTTTAAACAACAAAGGAGATCTTTTCCTATATTTTCATAGGTGCCTCTAGTGCCAGTGTAAGCAGTTTGTGGTAGCGAGACTATTTTCAAGTCATTATGGGACTGATTGAGTTTTTCCTCTATCACATCGACCGATTCGAACATATCAGCGTAATCATTCCAGTTAAAGTCGGCATTTGGCTTTTTGTGATTCTACTGCGTCCGGATTAAACTCTTTCTTTGATTAGCCAAAAACGCTTGCGGAATTCGGATGCTTTCCATCTCTTCTGAAAGCAACAATATCACGTTTTTGAACTGCTCTTCATCGAAACACATATAAACCCTTCGTTGATGCGTATGCTTAAATAAGGAATATGCCCTGCCTTCTTACTTCAAAAAGCCATCCTTTATGAGATTTTTAAAAAGTTGCGTTATTTCCTCTTATCAGATACGTCGCTTCAAAGGCAGGTCCCAATGAAAAATCCAAACACTTACGATTTTTTCTGGAAGATACTTCGCGCATATTCCAGTCCACGTGTTTGAGTCCACAGCTCCTTAGCATACATGACTGACATATCCTCCGCGCCGTATCACATCTTTCATCACCCTGATCTACGTATGCATCCATTAGTGTTTCGTTGAAGACGTCGTTTGCAAGCGGACTGTTAGCGGCACAGTATATTGAGTTTCTTTGGTATTCAAGAGGCACGGCCGGCTAGAGAGATAATTGGCTCAATAAATAAACAGATTATTGACCCCGAGGTCAAAGGTAAACAGTTTACGGACACCCATAAGATATTTCAAGAAATACCTGGTCGCTTGAAATTTTTATGCATTAGACGCCACACAATCGCGGACTCTGTAGTAGGCTGTCCTCAGATTAAATGGAATCCGCAGGATATCCAGCAACAGCATCATAAATTTCATAATTTACTAATTTTAATATATGGGATATTCTAATCTGGGGTTTTACCTCATAAAAGACTTTCTGACCTTATATGCAAAAGATGAAAGTGCTGAAAACAGGTGCATGGACTCACTAAGAACAAATTAACTTATCGGACGCTAGTCAGCAATCTTTGTCTGGCTAAGTACTAACAACAAATTTATTTGCATCCGCATATATAAGAGAATATTGCTTACACTTCTACTTTTTCGCTTTGGATATGAAGATGACAACAGCTCCCCAAAGGAATACTGTTTACTGGCCTGTAAATTAGATTACGGTGTGGCAGATTGTCTCTTTTTTATCTTGCTGTCTAAGACATCCTCGTGTTTAAACGGCTCAGCTAACTCAAGACTACTACAGGTAAAATGAGTCGTAGAAACCCTGTCCACTTAAAAAATGAATAACCTCAACTTTATGGAGACAGATAGTTCAACATATATCCAAGCTCTAGCTTACACCCGACACCACAAAAGGAATAATTTCGAAGGTGGATGAAAACCTTTACATCAGAAGTCGTTTGCAGTCAATTTTTCAATATTTGGAATTTTTATCCAATAGCAAGTAGCAATTTGGCGGTTAAGTTTGCCGTTTTTCTCTCCAGTCGCTTTATATGCACATACCTTCGCTGGGAACAAAATTTTATAGAACATCCGTCAAAGTGTTCTTTGAGGCATTTTTCGCTAGAACTAAACAATGCATCAAATATACAAAAATTACACAGGAAAATAATTGTTGCATTTTCTAGAAAAGTAGAATAGTCACAGTTTTCAGGGAATATGCTCCAGATATTTCCCTCATTTTCGTTCGCGAAATAACGCACGATGACTTATACGAATAAGTACAATAAATTTTTCAATGCCAAGTACCTAAAAGGAATATCTGCCTATTGGTTCTTTCCGTACAGTTAAAAAACATGGCATATCACCTTGCAGAAATTACCTTTTGATTCTGTTCTCCTCCGTAAATTCTGTCAGCCCACCCAGATAATATGATTTGGTTTCACAGCTTATTGATCCGCGTGTCATATTTTTGTAAGACAAATAATGGTAGCTAGATCACAGCTGACACAATAGCATCCCAAAGTATAGCCAGAGCCACTGCAATTAGACAACGCTGTGCATTTGCAGTTATTAAGAGACAGAATCCCTACAACGTAGACTAAGACGCAAAAAGATAAAGGTTCTGCCTTGAAACCAGGTCGTCATACCCTTGGTCGTTCTGGGAAACAGTATAAAACACCTGATGCACAAAAGAAGCGTAGCTGCCATGTCGAGGAGCCCATGCATTTTATGTCATATCTAGAAGGTTGAAGGACTACCACTGTGGCGACATATATGCGACGAGCCCATGCACGAGAATCAACATGGAGGTTATTAGAGATAATAATAGTGGATAGACAGTTTATTTAACGCCATTACAATCATATATATATCTATACCACTAGCAAGCATACATAATTTCTTAAGCCCAACTCTCCGGCTTATGTTGTTCTAAATGAACCTATCTTATCATTCCCATATAATAAATGCAACAAAAAATACATTTTTGATTGCATTTTGTAGGATAGTATGTTTGAATTAGAATTTTGTATTTCATTTGAAAATAAATTCCATTTCACAAACTTATCAACGTCCGAATAGTTCTATATAACTCAATAATTTTCTAAATTAAATTACGTTCCGAAATGGGAGCAGCGTACTTTATTGAAAACCGGTTGGTTTATCTGTTTAAATCTTTGTCCAAGGGGCATCTCGTAGAGCTCAAATATTTCATTAGATATGGATCAGATAACACATTTTAATGACAGCATTAATAAAACAGCGAATGGTGGCTTCTGTTAATAACCATGAGTACGTATCGAAAGGGCTGCCTATAAAATAGTTAAAGTCAATCTTCAAATATTTCAAACACAAACGTGAAAATTGGTAAAAACATTTTGCAGGGCGAATTGCGAGATTAATTTTAAGAATTTTGTATGAAACACCTGGCCAAATTACTAAAATTGAAGAAGCGTAATACAAAAACACATTATCATAAGAATTTAATAAGATTTTCTGCAAAGGCAACTGGTTCAGTGTTTGAAGAAATCGAAGCACGCATTCATGTGTTAAGTAGGCCATACTCATGCCTAATGTAATACAATGTCAGACCACATTTAGGGGAACATATATATCTTGAAACATTAAAAAATTAACGCCCATGGCTTGCCAGCCTTGGTCCATATTGCATCTTCCAATAAATGAAATTAAATTAAAATAAACTGTCAAAATACGTCGTTGACTAAAACTTTGTGATCACATAACAATCATTCCTTGGTGCAAAATGGTTTTGATAAATCAGAAATTTTTCAATTATCGCTTTCTTTTCCCTGTTCGTGAGATATTTTAAGACCAACCTATACTGGTTTCTCAGTTTGAACTTTCACCACATTTTGGAGGCATTTTAAAACTGAAAACGTGGAAGTGGAAATATCCTTAGGGTTTTGAAATATAAGACCAAAACGTTTTCCAATTAAAGTTATAAATTTTCTTGAATTTATTGCTTGTTTATTCCCAAATCAATCAAACTTTCGTCCTACAGGCTACTTTAAAGGTCAGAGGATAAAATTAATGTCATGTAAGGTAACAAACACACTCAAAAGGTTAATTAAGCTCCCGTTTTTGTATTGCCTACAAGGGACAAATACTAAGTTTTAGATTAGTGTCTAAGTGTAAAAAATAGTTTGCATTGTTCTAAACAGAACTGCAAGAATTCTTAAATAATTTTATAAACATTTTCAATCGTAGGATCATTAACTCACCGGTACTCATAACTGAATTCGATAAATGAATAGCAAGCGTTGTAATTTGAATATTTGTAAAGATATCCCACACGAGCTTGTGGTGAAATAGGTACGAAAATAGTTTTCAGGTTGATTATGAAGTTTTCCGTGTTCCCTACAGCTACTTTCTGCCCAAAAATGAACCCCCAGCTGAGGGGTAATACAAGCAAAAATCTGAGTCCCAGGAGATGAGTGAGTAGATGTTGACGCGATCCCCGGACAAAAACTTTATTTACCTCACGTTTTGGATTCGAGCTCAAACCCAGCTTCACAAGCAGCATCAGATAAGGGTACTAACACAGGAAGTTTCAGTATTTGTTAGGAAGCAGTCGCTATGCTACTGTATATCTATGACAATTAAATGCCCCCTTTTCGTTGATTTTGAGTGCCCTCTGGTGTGCTCACTGTTTGATGTTCGGCACGTGGGTAGCTATCTGCTGACATTTCATCACCAGTGTTGAAGATTGGCGTGATGATTGCTTTGCCACCTGGCTCAGCGGCATCGCAGCCATTAGGCGCTAGGTGATAAGACCAAAGGAAAAACTGCCATGAAAATAAATATATTGAGTTGTTTATTGGATTCAGTGTAGTTGCGGGCAAAGCAACTACGTCGTAAAAACTGAAAGACTCCTCCGGAAGCGAATTTGCGAACAGTCAGCAGCATTGCGTCTAGAGCAAATTTTCAAGTCACAGCTCATTCTGAGAGACTCGGCCAAACATTCAAGTTCGATGAGGCCGAAATTATCGTCAAAGGTGATCATCGCGTATGCTGCGAGTTGCTTGGACCATGGTTTACGGGCCTCCAGTCTAAAAACAACTTCAATGACCTCCCCAGGCCATATTCGGTGCTGAGAATTAGTTTGACCATATCAATCAGCCAATCGGAGGGCGTGCAGGCAAATATATTCTCAAACGCTCAGGTGAATGAATCCGGGGGCCAAGCAATTAGCACCCGATTAAATTTCCGCAGCTAACCACACGAATGCCGGAAATCATCCTCAAGGATAGGGAGCTGGCAATAGTCATAGGTATGCAGTAGCATAGCGACTGACTCCTATAACTTCTGTAACTTCCTGTGTAAGAGGTACAGTTATCTGCTGCTGCCTCTAAAGATGGGTTTGAGCTGGAATCCGAACCGTCTGGCAAACAAAACTTTTGTGGGACGCAATAAGAGTTCCCCAAAATTCGTCTAACTTACAGCTTCTTCATCAGATATTTCTGTTGTTTTAAGTTTTCAATAATACATGAAAGTTTCATAAAGATGCATTTCTTGGACTGTAGGCAAAAGCAACTATATATTGAAATCAAATATGTTCTTTGGAAAAATAGGAATGCTCATTTGGAAAACTTTCGCTGCCGGTTACCCATAATGCTTTCAGACATAGAGTTAATGTGCAAAAGCAGTAAATATACTCAGCGTGCTAAATCTAGACCATCTTTAAGCTGTACGGACTGTCTTTAAGTTTACAAATCGGAAGTTCGCCTGTAACCGAGTGTACGGCTAATCATCTCAGTCAACGGCTATTCAATTAGCTCCATCTTTTTTACGAGAAGTTTTGAAACTTTCCTTGAGAATTTCATAGAGTTTCGAAATAAAATACCAGAAATCACAATTGCTTCTGACAAAAAACGGCCTCCTTCGATTAAGTTTCGCTGTGCACAGCCATGCCACTAGATTTAGCAAGACAATGCACAGAACTCCCACAGTCCTGTGCTACGTATGTTACCGCAGTAATCAGGAACGAACTTATAAATATGTAGCCGAAAAACAACTTTTCGCTCAACCACACATTCTTCCATCAAATAAAAGGAGCTTCTAGTGGGTTCATCCAAATGTAACTTTACTTTCGAGGTGAAAGTGCAGAAACTCAAATCTACGATTTAAACAAAAGTTCACTCTTGATATACGCTGCGATATGCACACGACATGTTTTTTTGTGTTTGGAAAGGAACAATGAGAAACACGCTACCACGTCCTAAACAACCCCAGCGATTAAATCCACATTTGAGAAAGATGCTAACCATGAACTGCAATTTGTACACATTTTAATATAACAAAGACCCATCGAGCATTACAAAAATCCGATAACCACAAAGATAGGTATTCAGATGTCACCTTGCACTATAAGAGCAACCATTGTAGCTGTCAAAAACAGAATACTGTCGACAGTCTTCGTGCCAAAACACATTGTTCAGACGGAGAAGCCTGCGGAGTCGAACTGCCTTACTTGCTCGAATACTTTTCTTTTAAAAACGGATATCCCAGGGAGCTTTTCCGCCGATGCATGAGGTAACAAGAGTCCATAAAAGCGGACAGATGCTTCCGGTAAAAGGACAAAATTTAGTAACTGGTTAACACTTCCTTAATTTAAGAATGTGTCTGAGCACTGAATGAAACCTAAGCAAATCCAAAGACACAAATGGCACACAAACCGACGACTACTTTAAGCACTCAGCTAATAAACCTGAAGCTTAGGGATTTTCATTTGGATGGGAGGGAAGCCGTCTACAGCCGGTGATGCATTACATTCTGGTCAAACTGGAAATCCCGTCTCTGTACGATTTCGGTAACATCAGCTGGCTGTAAAAAGACGAAACAACCTCTCCCAAGCGGTCATGCGTACCCGAGACACGGCTATAATTTCACTTGGGAAAATGTTTGGAGTCTGTGTCTGCCTTTTTAAGATATGCCGAGATTTCCTCGAGCCCATGCACTCAGATGAGTCATGCACCAATAGGCAGCTTGAGTAGGATGCCAGGTATTAACTTCTGAGAGATAAATTACAGACGAAAGAACCAACCAGAACCGGATAATGCACATGGCGTTCGCTTCCAGACACAAAGGTAAAACGAGTATGGTTTTTTTCGGTGTGCTGATATTTGCGCATTTAATCTTCGACTGACGATGACTTGAAAGACCGGCGTTAAGAATTTACCAAATAAATTTTCCCAAAGAACATATTTTACCGCATATACGCATTCGTTTGCCATTTCAAAAAAGAGTAAACAAGCGTGTTTTTACAATTAAAGTTGCTCACGCAAAAATTAGTTTGCAACCAAATATTTGGACTTACATTATATGGACAAGGATCATTGATTGACCTCTGGAAACTACAGGTGGATGCATTGAAATAAGCTTTTGTCGGTCGGTCGAGGTATGGCGTCATCGTAAGTATATAGCGTTTCGGAAGAGGGAATCTAAAAGGTGTGTGTTGATGTTTGAAGAATGTACTGAATATGAAATATTGCAGTGTGGCATAACAACTAAATTAAAAACATTCCAAACTGAAAAAAATGTCGAGTTATTTGGCCATAGAAAGGCATTAAAAATATATAATGGAACTCATCAAGTAATGCTCGAAAATATAAGATATCCTTTTATCAAGTAAAGAATACTCTAGCGAGATGTTAAGGCTGATACGTCGGGGGCATAATTCCTTGTCAATTTCAAAAAGACATCGCGCTGTCTTTTGTGCCTCCGGTTTGCTAGTCATTGCTTCAACATTACTGCGCTTACTCGCCAATTATTGATGCGTATCAGGATATTATAATATTGTTTTCTAGAGACTAACAAAAAATGTGCCTTTGTAATAAAACGCCTTCTCTAAAAGTTAACTATGTTCTCATTTTAGAAGTCATTTTGAATTTATGAGTGCGGAATTCAAAAAACAAAAGAATTAATTGTGTACGCCTTCTGTTCGCAGGATAAAGTGCGACTCTCAGCATAAGTATATGAAGGTCATGTAAAGGCGAGCTGATCAGCTACATGGATTCTATTTATAGGATTATGCATTTTGTAATTTTACTGCGAAATATTATAGCATTGTTTTTATTTCAGAATCTATATATATATATATATATATTTAATTTAATAAAGTTGCCTAAAATTGTTATATTCATATCGCTTCTATGATATACGATCCATCTGAACGACGGAAGCCATCAATGCCACACAATGTACACTGAAAAGAGACTCATTCACGGACTCTTTCTTTGTGAAAATGACTTATAATTCATCATCCTTGTTTACGTTGTGCACATCCACCACTGCCCACTTACGTCATAAAGTCGACAAAAATGCTCGTCTAGTTATGCCCGAAAAACGTGTCATTATTCATTATGGGGTCACAGACCTCACAGAAGTGAGAGATAACCAAAGTCCCATTAACAGGGGAACACGGGGACCTCATCCCCATTACCAGCAGGAGTGAATTACCTGGTCAATTGACAACTGCGCAGATGACCTCATTACCTATGTCAGCCACTGCTTCATTTCCCGCGCTAGACAACTGACAAGCACGGTTGGGGCCTGGGAATAAGAAGAGAGAGAGAGAGAGAGAGAGAGAGAGAGAGAGAGAGAGAGAGAGAGAGAGAGAGAGAGAGAGAGAGAGAAAGAGAGATAGGTCGACATATCAGCGCATTTTTTCTCACCACAAACAATCTGACACAATTTTGAAGCTATCAGGGAGAGCTAACATAGTGACTTGAAAAGCGGTCAACTGACAGGATAACTTGGTTTACGTAGTCAGCCCAGCGTGTGTTTTGTGGGGAGGGGCTTACTGGCGGACTGCGAGTCAAGCTGCAATGGCCCCTTCTTAATGTGGTCTTTATGACCCTTTTACCCGTGGGATCCGAGCCAGGTGTAGCAGCACGCTAAGAGATGGCTCCGTGCCGGCCAGCCATCTGCGCAGTCTCCCGTCTCCGATCTTCCTGACTTGGTTATGACACCAGACCCAGGCGGGGGAGGGGTAGAGAGCGCGGCCATTATCACTACAATCTAATTCTCGCGTAAGTCATCTTCACTTTGCCAGGTTGCAGTGAGGCACACGATGGCCCGCGTCGATATCGACGGTCAAATTGTCAAGTAGCCATATTCCAAGTCAGGAATAGTAGCGTGCTGCGAGTTTTTAAGTGCGATTGGTTGTTTACACTAAATAATTTAGCACTGAGTTTGGATTGAATCAGCCTCACTTTCTTTTGTTCGTCCTGCATACCGTGGTTTTTTCCGAGTAAAGGCAGTTAGGAGTGAGACATAGCGGAATGACTGCCGATTACTTAAAATGGTATATGACATATGGGCTCCGTTAGGGAGGAGCCATTGATGTTTGAGCCTCGTTTTAAAGGACAAAATTGTTATCGCGTCCCATGTCAGTCTTTCAAACATGCGTTTGTAGTTTGTGATAATAGAATTTCAGTTTTCCTATCATATTTAAAGATATAAGTCACTGTTTTTTTGTGAGAAAGTTTTTTGCAAAATCAATATCGCCCAATTATTCCTATAAGAAGTCACACTAGAACTTCTGAAATTCTATGCCAAATTTTAAATAGCAATGAAATAGGACGTTCCAATCTTTTTGTTTATGTACAACATTACACAATTATTGTACTTGTTAAGCCTTTCTTAAACCTGTCTTTATTCATATTTTAAAGTTAGTTTTTAGTAACTGTTACGCGCTTAACTCAACCTGGTGTGACTTTCATTATCATTAACATATATTCCACACATTACCTTTATTCTTCGCTAGGCGACGCTGTCAGTTACGTCCGTGAAAGTGTAGATGTTTACTTGGCTTATCTTGAGTTGCTCCAAGAGTTGGATTGCATTATTGATCGTCGTCATTCGCTGTAGTAGCGACCCGATGTGATTCAAACAGGCAACCGCTTGACCTCGCTGGAGGCGCTTTTATACTTTCCCACGGCCTCAAACCCGGAACCCCGCTTTTGGTGCTCGAGATGTTTCCTCCTCCAACCACTAAATTCTTCCAACATTTTAGTTCGATTAGTTCTGTAGAGAATACATTATCTCCCCAACTGGCGCCCCGCTTCTTTTTCTTTTATCATATGGAATGGGGTTAGAAGGTCGTAGTGGGTAGGATCCTACCCAAAGGCTCAAGCTGCTCCGATGGTACTATTTCTGTACCTATTTAAAACAAAGCGCCTTCAAAGATTTCTTTCCTTGTTGACTAGCCTCAGTGACCGCAGACCCTCGTGGTTGGTAGCCAAGTTTACGACAGGCATCTGTTATCTGTATTGAAAATTTTCCAAAGTACATTTCTTTGTGTAAATGCATGCAATGTTCTGCTTTTTCCATTCATAGTTCAAATAAAGGTGGGTATCATCTCAATTTTTTGGATAGGCGCATGAGAGATGCTTAAAATTTTATTTTCCTGACTCTGACCAAGATACTGACAGCTACGCGATCATGAAAGTATCCGGTTGCATACCCATCCTTAACTACGCCGTCGCGGGAGCAACAGCCATAATATGAGGCCTCTAGCTAGCTTTTATCCTTACGGAAGCCAGTAGCGTAAAGGAAAGGCAGGGAGCAGAAGACCAAAATTATCACGCAAACAGGTTATTACCCTGCTTAGGGCATGAGAAGGCCACCGCTTTTGCCAAATGACACTATAAAACACGAAGGTACGTGCAATTACAAAACTCTCGATAAAAAACGTTTGCACATTCAAATACTGCAAGTTATTTCGATTCATGTTTAGCTTTCTGCCGGTTAATGACAGCATTCGTTCTCCAAGATAGGCTAACAAACCGATGATTTGAATGACTGTATGTATATCTGGAAATCTTTCTGACAGCAAATGATGAAAACTTCATATTTTTACAACACATCTTGTCAAAGACTGTGCATTTTCTGTCAAGATTTGAACTGAATACACTGCTAAGTACTATTTGCTGGGCACTGCGTAGACTATCTCTTAAAATATTTACCGAAAATCAGAAATGTGATTTCGAGTACAAACAGTTACTTAGATAGGGCTTTTATGTTGATTTCCACGCAGAAGCTGCCCAAAATATTTCAGTTACACCAGCATTCCGTAATTTAAATAGCTTTTTCGGCCGCAAGCATAAGACCCACTTGGTAAAATTATTACTTAAGTAGTACCAATTTTTCTTTTAAATTTCCAATGCAGTTATGGATTCCAATATCTTGTATCAAAAAGTGCACGAAAATATTCATTTTACTACTCTTTTGGTAGAGCATTAAGTCTTTTTCGAGGAAATCCTCGAAAAGGTGTCTTTAGATATTTTAAAGGAGTTTTAATTTTCGAATAATGTTTTGCACGACCTACAGGTTTTCAAAACTTTATTTCACGTACTTTGCGTGCAAGGAAAATAAAACGTTCCTCTACCCTCTTAGAAACCAATTATATAGGCTCATAATAGTTCACAATTGATGCTGACTATGTTCACTCTTTCGATCGATAGCTCATGAACATACTGATGCTCTTTTGTATGAATGGACATTTCAAGGCCTCAAAAACTCTGAATTGCAAACTATTAACAGCAAAAGAATGCCGACTTCTCAGGTAAAACGGATGATTTTTGAATATGATTTTTATAAAATGCATTCGATTTCTTAGAGGCATTGAAAAGTAAGGCATAATTTTCATACTTATTAAGGAGTCATTTTAACCAATAGTAGTTTATTCTGGTGGGCAGAAATTAGCTCAGTCAAAAGCCAGCGTCCTAGCGTTACCGAAATATCGTGGGATTATGCTACACGATAGTCTCTATTAAAAGCCCTACAAATGAATTCTGTCTAAAGGAAAGCACATTTCAGAATTTCGGTTACAATTTAATGAGAATGCCATCTACTTAAACTATTCTACTTTTATATCGCAGTGTGCTATGCTGTTGAATATTTAAATTTTTTGCCCAGAACGACATACCCATCAAATAGGTTTACGGAAAGGACTTGACAACCTACGAGTATATGACTTCTTCTGACAGTGAGATACGCTGACACAGCGCGATATTAAGAGTGTTTCCTTAACCTGAGGCAATAAACGCTTGCAATAAAAAGGTCTAAATCCTAACTCATCCATCGCAAGCGTTGATGAGAGCTACTGTCGCAAGGACAGAATGGTGACTTGCAATCCAAGTGGTTTTTACTTATGGATATTTGCGCACACTCCGTCTGCAAATGGTTTTACCTGCACCAAAGTTAAAAACGTCGGCGATGGGAATGATCATAGAGATTGACCAGATAAAGTAGTCTTTCATTAGCTCCAAAAGGATAGCTTCTTTACCCCGACCGGTACAGAGCTTAAGTTGGACGTTCAGTATTTCACATAACTGAGGATACCATAAAGGTAACTTTTGTGAAACTGCACTTGCACACCCGCTCTCACTCATGAGCAGAACTGCGTTTTTCATTTTCCAACGCGGCGTTCCACGCACCGAAATAAAAAGACCTTGCGAAATGTGTTACAGCGTGCAAGTAAACGCTGAATCGGCATCAATCTCTCCCTCTGCCATTCGGTAGCGATAGCATGTCCGTAGCAGGCTAGCTGAACGTAACGTTGACTGACGTGTCATCCGAAGTAACGACAACGCCTGACACAAACCGAGGCACACAGAGGCTCTCTCCTATATCTGAACCAGAATGCATTACAGTGAAGCCCATAAGGTTAATAAATGTCCTCTGTGGTACATTACGAAGGAAACATCGCTCTAGTCCTCTTTCTAGTCCACAACCGTGTTTTCCTTCAAGTGAAAACATATCCAACCATGAGAAACGCGGCTTAATTTCTATTTTGAGAGAAATATAAACTGAGTTAGCGATGCCTAATGCACAATGTCCTTTCTCAGCTCCATAAGTAACACACGCAATAGCAGATGTGGCATAAGGCTTCCGTCCATTCCGTGTCGCGTTACGGTATGAGCTTTGCTTAAGCCTAAAACAAGACTGTGGTAAGCAAATTAACATCTCTTAAAACATAATAGCAAAATACTCCACAGGGAGGCGTCGAATTCCTTAGTACAACCCGCCTTATGGTCAACTAGACACCATAGTTCTTCGAATCATTACTCCGCAAAAATAGTGACATTCACCTTTTTTGCATGTTATCTGCCCATACATGTACTGACTATGATAGAACGGATACTCCCCCATCGATGCTGACTGAACACAGGAACAGTAAGATGGTGGCCTCCTCACTTTTCATTAGGCTGCTTTTCTTTATTGAAACACCGAAGGTCGATGGATGCAATTATCTCGGTAGATTTGGGTTAAGCGGGTCGTGCCAATTGCTTGGTCGATTATGCTCACTCCCTCGGTGACAGCGAGGGCATCAAAGAGCAAACGAGTTGAGAACAACTCGTTTGTACTTATATCTTCGCCACCTAGTCACCTGCTCCCTCAATCCTCCGGAGAATAAATTAGATTTTGTTTTTGTTTTGAATGGCAAAACACGTTCAACGATGACAATCTTATCCCTAGTGGTAAATAGGAAGTTGGATTATAGTTTAAGTTGCATTATAAAAGAAGTGGTTGGTAAATGTGTTTAGCACAATTGTTAGTGCTGTAGCAACTTGATTTGCAATAGATTAATCATAGCAGTTCACATGATTTTGTTGGTTAGTAGACGTTGTATATTTGACAAGAAAATTGACAAGGTCAAATAGACGTCTAAACGACTGGTCGTGACAATTGGAAGATGGTAATTATGCGATGAATATTGAAATTCGCATCTCTTTATTGGTTTTCTTTCTGCAAACATTCGGTTCCAATAATTGTGCTTTGATTTGTTAACAGTAATTTACATTACAGAGTAGTTGCTTGCACTATGCTAGTATATAATCTTCTCCTTCCTCTCAGTCAGTCATTTATGACTTCTTCAAAAGATTATAAAAAACATTTAGCTTAAAATTGGCTTTAAGCATATGCCCTTCACTTCTCCCTATAACGCACACAATCTATAATTATTAATCCTTTATTTGTGGTTGTTGCTTATTCCAATCCTTCATTAAATACGTCACCTGTTACTCATAATGAAACCTATGCCCAATGCATAGAATTTGTCCCGATAAATATTGATTTTTGTATATTTTTGCGAACCCATATATGCTTATTTAGAACTAAATTTGAAGCAAACTGTTTCCAATCAGACAAAGAGAGACACAGACAGACCTGAGGTAAAAACTGAAATATAATTGCGCAAAAGAACCTGTTTTTCATGGTTTGTTGGTCGTTAGAAATTTCTATTTAGCTGTGAGCGCATAAAAGGAGCTTAAAGCAAGCAATAAAAACTGGAAAAAGCCGTTGTCATTGAAGAAAAGAGTGAAAGGATGAACGCAACCACCGTGCACTATACAGAAATATATGTACAGGAAGCTTGCAGAACATCAGCACCGCAACTTGTCAAAAAGAGTGCATAAGTGTTCATTAAATTTCCTTTATTTGTAAATTTTGGACCTTTAAGAACAACAATGGGCTGGTTGATGCGGTATTTTTCTCACAAAGACTTGAGAAGGCCTGACGGAAACGCGATAAATTACGTAACAATTGAAGCAAAATAAATTAACGTATTTTTAGAAGCAGCTTGTTGATATTACTCGATAATCTGAATACGCGCAGACAACAATAATGTAATTCAGATGTCAGTAAATAAAACACTCAACAGGAAGTTGATTTCAGCACATATGTTCCATTTGCACAATGTTACCGTAGTGTCGGATGGTATTCATAATTAAATTAACCAAGATACTTTACTAGACTTCCAGTACTAAGATATAATTTTTAAAAATTGGTATATTCTCTCTCGTGCAGTAAAATTCCTATTTTTTATATAATCACGCAAATGTTCTTTTGCTGGAGCATTTTTTAACAGACAGTTAAAACTGTTTGCCAGAAAAAGCAATCGAAGTCAAGTTAATTTCAATAACGTTATCGGTAATTTTAAAGATTAGCATCCTGGAAAGAGTTCATAAAACGTCACAAGTTATGGTCATTTTTTCGGAATCTGTGTCTTCTAATGACTTTGCATTTAGAGACACCGTGTCTATTTTTCAAATTTCATTAACATCTAAATCGAAAATAAATTCCAGTGAAAGGCTTCTGAAGATTATATGTCAAATAAGCTTTTGCTTTTGATACATTCGGGTTAAGCCAGTACATTTATATGGGAAAGGGGTCGATTGAAACTTGTCAGTGACACGAGAGATAGATGAAAGTTTGTCTTAACGCATTACCAAGGTGTGGAATTATTGGGAGTACTAATAGTCAGTGAAGGTTATGAAGAATCAATATCAGGGAGGGTAGGGTAGAAGGGCACGGACATCTTTAACATGTACTGCCCTGGTGAGAATTTATGGGAGGCAAACGCTATGCCCACCAACTAGTCTTCTGATACCTGAATATTTGCGCCATGACGCGACATGCTGCCCTTTAACAACTACGTGCACTTATTGTTCATACACGTAAATTTGCATGTCAATTTTTGTGTCTATGTAAGGCCTCCTTGTCGCCAACAAAAGAAAAGATGGATGTGAAGCAGATAGTTAACATCATGAGAGGCACTAAAAAACTTGCAAGCATTAGGTCTAATGAATGCAGCACCTAAAGTAATTCTTCTCTGAAAATAAAAATTAAATATGAAGATATATCGATAAATTATTCGGTTTAGTGTAGCCGAATTAATGGCCGATGAAGCTATGCAATGAATAGTAAAAGGGGGAATTTACATTAAGTCAATAAGACAAACGATTCGAAATCTTTCAAAAGGGTGATAAATATGTTTATTTATACAAACAGGCCTAGCCATCGCAATACCACGAAAGAAGCTATCAAACTACAAGATATGACCCGCAACACTACGGTAAATAAATTAACTAAGAATACTTTTAAAGCCGGAGACGTTCCCATGAGATTCAAACCTACAGTTATATTTTTGGTTCTACCAGGTCCAAAAAAAATTCATTTTCCTGGTGGAGGTTTACAATATTTCAGCCTTTGTATGTGGTGCTTCACTTAAATGCTGCGAGATATTGGATGACACCACAAACAAAAATAGACCTCTATAAACGATATAAATGTTTAAATAAACCACGAACTCCAAAGGGTGTAGCATTTAATAAAGTTTTTCAAGTTCCAGCTTCCAAAAGTCACTACTTAGTTCAAATAACGAAAGAGTGGAGGGGGTAAGTTATAACATTCGTAAACGAGAAAAATGATAAGGTCAAGATTCGGATTCCCTTTTGCAAAAAACAAAACATTCTTTTATGGCTTCTTACAGTTGGAACGTTATTGTCGCTGGTCCGCGTACTGTAATAGTATCATAAAGTTGACTACCATAAAATGTACTATTAGGTATATTTTAAATAGAAAATTGACTCTTCAAGTCAAATCCAAACAAACAAACAACGATCCTCAAATTCAAGATAAATAAAACTTTAAAAATATTGAAAGGGTTAAAACAAGGTGAAGGATATAAATATTAAAATTATTTATATGATTATTTCCTGTTTGATGGAGACATAAATTTTTTAAAGACAAAAGCAATGTGTTAAATATGAGGAGAGTGAAATGGTAAGCAAACCTGCTAAAAGCCGTCAGTCAATGCGGATTTAGTATCCTATACTGTCGGCTTTGTCTAAGCACAGAATTGGGCTGTTTCTGTGCATGCATTTAGTCATAAAAAATTGTCCTATTTCTGCAGATCCCCTGTGGATGTGTTCTTTCTTCGATAGTAGAGACTATCTGTAATCCTGACAAGCTGCGAGACAAATTGTGCACTTTAATTGCGGAACTTTGCATTAAATATCCAATTAAAGCGTTAGTCAGATGTCTGTCCACTGACAAAGATAGCACTCATTAAAAATGATGAACGTTAACGTGTTAGGCAGTGGAGTTACTTTTTACTTCATCTGAAAAACTAAATAATGCCATATTTTTACAACTTGTATTACTCTTAATCTGGCAGTCAAGGGCAGACTTAGTTACTAATAAAGAGGCCATCAAACGAGTTAATAGTACTGAGTGTCAGTATTAGTAGGAATAGTAAAACGAACAGCATTTTTTGCGATCATTAGCAGTTTACTTGCCAGCTAGAAAACTGACATTTATCTTCAGTGTTACGGAGAACTTGCCCTGAGAACTAGAATTATATTGACAAATAGTTAAAGACAAACTTTTAAACGAAAAACTTTTCATAAATAGAAGCATCTATTTTGCTACCACCTAATTCAAAAGAGATATAGGACGGTGAAAAACGTACACTCCAAAGTTCTAACTCGATAAAAATCTTGCAAAGCCAAGGAAAGACAACTTTATTATATAAAAACGACTGGCATTTTAATTGTAAAGAGGCGTCTCCCAGCATCATATTGTTTATGATACTTCGGACTCTGAAGTTCTTCCGCGGACAATATACCTTACGAGATGCCAGTTTATGTATAATTGCTAGTTTTTGGTAGTTATGCTTTTAGGAATTCAATCTGAAATGCTAATCACCATGTACCATCAAGGAAAAGAGACTTAGCTCCGACGCAAACAGTCACCCGCAATTATTTATTTCTGGGACATATGATTTAACATAACATGCATTTCGTATTTTATTCTTTTTAACATGCCTTTGTTTGATTTACTGACAACCCTTTAAGCAGCATTGTTTTATTTCCAACAGTTTACCATTAGCTTATATGGCAGCCCATATGCAAGTTGGATGTGTAAGAAACGCGCAGACTTACTTTACTAAACGTAAGGTTTTTCGATTAAGACTCATTGCTTTATTGGACAGCTGATCAACAAGGAAGGGCTTAAAAATGCAAAATATTCTCCACAGTAAACTAGAAAGTTAACCCATAAAAGAAAAGCATTTGTAAAAATATTAAATATTTTGAAGCAGATTACCTGCAGAATCCGTTGATTTGCTCTTGCAGTTGGGCTTTTAATCCAAAAAACGGTGATTTTTCGGAAGCATTCAGAATTAAAAAATTGTCATTGGCCTCATGCGTGCAGTCTTCAAAAATACCGTTTTTCGCATCTTCTTGAATTTGGAGCTCTATAGATAATTTGGACTGTTCGCTCTAAAACATAGTGGAATAGAATATTATTTACTATTTTTCGTGTTTCACTACCATTAATATTCTACTTTTTTTCTTTTTTGTGGCTTCTGATTTAATATTTGTGTAAACTGCTTTAAGTATATACTTAAATGCTGCCTGAAACCAAAACCGATTATGAATTTTGTGAGAGCTAACCACGTTCTGAACTCCTTTGGGGACTTTCGACCCAATTGTAATTTAAATGTATATAAGTACGAAAATGTGAGATCCAAAAAGCAGTTTATTAGGTAGAACTGTGATCGCTAAAACAAGCACATTATTTAACTGGCGTTTTATATCCGCCAGAAACAGAGAGGAAAACAGGCATAGGCAATAGACGCATGTGGGTTGTATATGATTTTGATAATTTAGTTATGGTGCGACTACCTACCTTTCCTCGGTAACTGCTGCCGATGTTATTGGCAGTGGGTGTACTTTGTGGGATGATTGCTTGTTCGGTCACATTTGAGTCGTTCATCACAGAAACTTTGTCGCCATGGTTAATTATTGAAGATAATTAATTTTGAAATTGGCCCGTTGATACTCTCATTAAAAGTGGTTATCGTCCGAGCCTGCTCAGTTATTCTGCACATTCGAAGTCTCACCACAGAGTATTGAGGGTGGAAGTGATAACACTCCTAAATTAATTAGGGACTGAAGAGTCACGGCTAAAATAGCTCATTTCTCACGTAATTGTCAAAGTTTTGAATTATTTTCGCTTTATCCATTGCCGTTCTTAGCTGTCTCCCCGAGCGATGAGTCCGAGTGTGATGCCGAAACTTCACGAGACTTGTTTTAGCGACTTTGCCTATCTTTTGAAACAGCAGTATTTACTTTTGTTTGAAATCTTGCCAAAACGTAGCCACTGGAGGCTGAATGCAAAGTAAATGGTCTTAAATAGAATGATTTTCTTTAAAATTAAAGTACTGATTCAATGGTTTCTTAGATCAACCAATGAATGTGATGTAACCAATTTTTGGAAGAGTATTGGTGCTCTTTGAACCACTGGGCATTCCCAAAAAGAAAAAAAAACATTTTCTCTGATAAATTATAAAATTCTGAAAGCGAGAGTAAATTACCAGAACAAACGAGGATTGTGTATACTTCTCCGTCAAATTGATAGTAACTTCATTGGAAAATGTGTCACTGCTTTCCCCAATATAAGCAACCGATCCGGAAAAGAAAAGCATTTGGCCCCTGTGATGACCTATGTCGTAGAACAAAGATTCGTTTTAAAACAAAAAAGAATTGTGATTTGTCAAGAATATTGTCATTATTCAATCACGAAGCAAAACTGTATTTAAAAGAAATTCTTCAACTATAAATTCCTCGAAGCGTTGAACTTTGAAAGCATATTAATCATGAAATATACTTTTAAAAATCCTGGATAGTAAGGTTTAGATTTTTAAAGGCATTTTTTGGAAAACAAGTGATTTCATTAGGTTTATTTGCAGCGAGCAATTGTGAATTTCCTTGAATGTGAGTGAAGTTCACTTTATCCATCTTTATATCTTTTAATAGTTCTTATTTGTTCAGAACCAACCCAAGGCCATGTTCAGAGGCTGAGTTACTATAAATGAAAAAAAACATTATTCGCTACGGCATATTGTTTCAGTCTTTGCAAAATCTGATACTCATATTTGATGCAGTTAAAGTTTCCTTCATAACTTTGGTTAAATTTAGTTGCATTTTCATCTTTTTTATGAATATCTGTGAGGACACAAATAACACTAAAGTATAATATCAATGCACAGGAGATCAATCACTTACATCTAAATGTCTTATGTATAAACTAGCAAAGGATTCATTAAACATTATGTTTTGGTTTCTTTAGTTTTTTACACTTCATTATGCGTGACCCCATTTTTAGTAAAACAATGTGACTAAGGATACCATTTTAGGGACTTTTTCAATTTAAACATGCCATTTACTTTTATTTGTTATTGATTCTCATATACGTATTATTCGATTTAATAAATCCCTTTAAAACGTAAGTATACATACCAGTGTTCAAAAAATAACTCATGCAGCAATAGCCTTAATCAAAATTTTGTAGTTCAGTCCAAAAACCCTAAAAGTGTCATATTTGCGCAAGTGCTGACCACCGGTATCGTAAAACTACACTAAATGTTATAGAAAACCGGCAAAACACGAATAACTGAACTTGTGTTGGATAAGGACATTAAAGGTCAACAGTCTACTGGAGCCTATACAGTTGGTTTATTCAAATAGCTGCTTAGAGAAATTGACAGAAGATGATGCACAGTAATTTGCCTTTGAACTCGGACGTGGGATAATGTTGATTACATGAACAGGTACACTTTGAATTTGAAGTAAATAATTGTTTTAACTGGCTACCAAAGGAGATGGTGAAAACAGCTTGACGTTCATTTTGTTGTAATGTATGATCGAGTTTAAACTGGTTGGATAAGATTATTTCGTATCACAGCATTTTTTTCAAACTTAACATCAAAAATGTCCTACATTCTTGTTTAAAAGGCCATCTTAGTATGATTACTTCTTGCATTTTTAAATTTTTATTCTCTCAAGTAAGGAGAATCGCAAATTATATTTCTTAAATTTATTTTCGTATAAGGGACTACACTGCTTGCTTGAATATTCAGTTGACGAATCGTATACTTTGCACCACTATATAAGGTAACTAAATGAACAGTGAGAAATTGTTCATATGGTTTCCAAATCCTCTTGCATTGTAAACTTAGCCTCGACACGAAATAATACAAGGCTGCTCACAAACATTTACGATTGTTTTTTTCAAAATGTCTGCTTTTATGTATAGACTACCATGAACACTGTCACTAAAAAATAGCATTTAGTATCCTAATCAATGTAAACATGATATAAACCGCTTCCACAATAGCGAACAAAATAGTGTGTAGTAGGTAAAATTATTGAAGTTTTGTTAAATTTTGAACAAGCATTCATAAATTTAACCTGAAATATCCTAGTGTAAACAATATAGCAGCATTAGTAGCAACAAAGAGACTTACGACATTTACTGGGTTTAGGGCAGACTTTTGATCGTGTATTTCTCCTATTCTCAAACATGTTTACATCCCTATCGTGACTGAAAGGATGCCCACTCCATCCACGAAAAACGTTCAAGGGCGCTCGGAGTTGCGATCCATCCCGCAGTTGCCTCCAATGTAGTAACATCACGGTCAGCGTCATGATAATAAAAACCACCTTAGTAACATAAAAACAGCCGCTTAGTCTTCTGGGCGACTTCATTTTGCGCGCGTTGTTGGTATAACAAGTAATGTCTCGACTTCCTTGCTTTGCTCTTTGAGTCTCACTGTCTCTCTTGAAGACTAGAATCAGAATCAGGAATGCATGGTTAGATTAAATAACTGTTCTGCGCTAAAGACTGTAAGAAAGGAAAAGAAACACGGAAGGATATCGGAATTTGCTGCTAGTTTAGCCCACGTTTGGGGTTTGACAGGTTCGTCAAAATATGCAGGCAGTACGCCAGCTCACATACTACATGCATAGGTTACATACGAAGGCAGAAAAACAAAGCAATTAATTAAACTTTGAGCAATAAGTTTTACACGCATATGAACGCCATTCCTTTTTGAATGTTTTACAACCTAGTCGATGTAAGGAACAAAAGAGCTTAACGTTTGCCGACCATTGTTTTGCTTCACAAACCGATAACTATCGATGCTATTAGTAGAAAGTATTTACCTAGTGTCACTTGGCCTGAAATATTTTATAAATTTATGCGACTATTTAAGTTTCCTTTCGGAACGCTATCGTTAAATCTTCATAAGCTTATAGGTAGATATCACTTTCCGCTTTAAAAGTATACAAAGAGTTTCTATATATAATCGGCAAGATATTAATCTCAGCAAAAAACCAACATTAAAAAGTTGGTCAAAATTTGTGGATATTAAACGTTCCGTATCAAGTCTGTTTCAGTGGAAACGTATGAAGAGAGAGAGAGAGAAGGTAAATCGAAAACCCGAAGGTCTAAAGGGGCAACTCGAACTATGGATACTTTGTCTATTTCAGATGTACACTTCTGCATGTTTTCCAGAAATTTCATTGACATTAAATGTCCCTAACCTTTGCAGGCAACACTTTCTGATTACTAACTACCAGTCGCCATGCGACAGCGACTTCATCTGCAAAACAAAACGGAAACGTCTGTAATCGGCCCTGCAATCCGCATGGCTTTATGAACATTCATCCTATATATTTTGGAATTGTCTGTCAGAAAAGCAAAAGTTCCGATAAAATACATTTGTTTAGAAAGATTGTTGCCACGAAGTTTTGCACACGTATTCAGGGTACTGCGATAGTTCAACTTCCCATCTGGCACAAACATTAAATGTTAAATCCATATTTTTGGATGTTCTCTCAACTCATTTTTCAGGTCCGAAATACACCACAAAAGCATTAATTTTCACAAAGAAAAATTAAGTGCATTTTAAAACATTACCTGCAAATCGGATAATTACTTTAAAGTCTAGTATATCAGAGCATTTCAAAATTATTTGGACTCAGGTCGATGACAACAGCGTCTGTTAGCATTCTAGCAGATAATAAACCCTCTGTATAAGAGTTACCGAAGATTGCCCAGTGATTTTAGAACGTAAGCAAAGTATTCAGAATCAAATGGACATTTTTCTCCATAGCTCGTCAATAACAAACAAAGAAGGCGTTGTTAATGACAGTAAAACATACCGTTATGCTTTACTCAATGGATTTTACTTAAGCATTGTCTAGCAAAATTTCAAAAACGGTGGTCTGCAAAATAAAATGATATAACAATTTGCTGTTCTGGTTTGTAACTCCAACACATTACGTTTAAGACTATCGTCTCAATGTAAACGCAGGCCGATTCATTCACTCAAAGAGTGGATGCAATATCATTCATGTGAGGTTTCATCAGCTGCCAGGCAAAGACATAAACGCTATTCTGACTTTAATTCTAGCTGGTCCGAATTCTTTGGGCAAACTGTAATCCCTTGTTGCGAGTGTTCTGTCTAAACATGGGATTTCCTGCATTGAACATTTATCTACATTTAAATTGTAGCTCATTGTTAGTGTGATTTGCGTTTTCATCATAAATTTGAAGTTTTAACGGAACATCATGACTATTTATCAAAATTAAACGTCAAACCTAAATAGAATATGAAAGGCTGTAAAAAAACGATTTTATATTTCGCACCGCATTTTTACATTCTATTTAACCTTATAACAGCGAAAATGTATAATATTCGAATGTTTAAAAGCCATTTTTATCTTATTTCTCCACTTCTGACTTCAGATTAATACAGCTGCTTAAACAAAAGAAAGTCATAATAAGAAATATAACTTTGGTTGTCTGTTAAAAGACAGGGTAGGACCGTGGTCAGCTTTATGTATCTCCTTTGATTAGCCCAACTGGTAATACTTGGAAAATGTGGATTGACAGGAAAATGTGGTAAACGTTCGACCGCTCTTGGCCGACCAATCGGCATGCCGACATTTTTCGTAGTCTGATGATGGCAAATTTAATTATCCACATCTAAAACGGTTTTAAAAAATAGGACTTAGTTATTTAGCATCCAGCGAATAGACTCAATAAATTTGTATCTTTATCGTGATTAAAGCATAAACTTGGTAAGCTAATCTATAGAGATACAAGCTGTCCATATAAGAGGTTGAAATCTAATGAGGCAGAAATGTGTGCTTATTACGGTGGAACGACATAGATATTTAAGGTACAAGCCGAAAAATTCGCAAAGTAACAAAATATCACTGACTTTCAGCGTAAGTGTCAAATGAAATTTGAGGCTTATGGAACGTAAGAAATCTTTTAAAAAATTAAACCAACTTAATAACCTTTAGTATTTTTCATATTTGATACAAATACTTAAATAAGCAGCCGTTTTTCCTTGAAATTTGTGTAGCGTGGCTAGTAGAAAAATGAATGTGGAGAATTTTCATATTCACTTTCGTACAAACGCTTGTTTCTTACGCAAGTCACAAAGTGTCACTATCGTGTTATAAGTTAAAATTGTACCTTACCTTTTCAAAACTGCCGAGATTTGTTGCTGGCCTGCGTAGGCATACAGGTTTTTAGAATTCTGACCATCTTTGTAGGGTCCTTTTCCTAAATGGAAATCAACCAAGGCAGCAAGATAGATGTAAGCTTAGTCAATCAGACTGGAGATTAATGACTACCCCAATAGCAATTAATTGTATCGTTCACAAAAAAATATAAAAATTAAATTATGAAATGAAAAATGAAATTATGAATGACTATCCCAATAAGAATTAATTGTATCGTTCACAAAAACAAAAATGACATTATGAAAACAAAATGTAAACTTATCAAATTATTAGAGCCTAAACCGTTATATAAGAGTTAAATTCCGAATCGTATACTGAAAGAAGACATTTTGGGAGCGTTTCTTGGTAGCACATCACCATATTCTACCAGATACCTAAAACCTGCAGAAGTTTCTTTTATGGATTTCGTTTCAGCATTTTTATGCACAATTAGATAAACTGCGTCATCTCATGAGAAACTTACAGATCTCATTAAAGGTTTCGCAGTTCTAGTGCAGGCACTACAAGGCAAATATTTGTATTTATTTCATCTTTCGTTAATAATTTTGGGTAACAGTCATTTTGCAGTCATAAAAGCTGTTTGACATTTAGCCACAGCCACATACTGCATACTCTATCAGTTATACTAACGAATGTTTGTATATTGCCATAAAGCGTTAATGATTAATTAAATCTTACATACAAATTTACATATCTAAAATCCAAATCAGATTAACTACAGGTGTTTGGCCTGTGAGGTCAGAAGCACGCATGTAAGAATTGATGTCTCGAAAAATCACAAAGAATACCAGTTTAAATTAAAGTAAGAAAGCTGGATAGCTTACGATAGTCTGTGATCTCTGTTTCATTAGCATCGTCTACATGTGGGTACGACAATTCTTTAAGTGAGCTTGTTTCAAAATTATTACCTTTTAATTATGGTTGTCCTGCCTGTGTAACTAGCGTATTTCGCAAATCCTTAAATTTCCAAAGAATTGACATAGAATACAGACAATCCGAAACTTTTTTCATCCATTTCATATATTCCTACCCTATTATAGGCTAGCCGAATATGCTTCACAGTTAAGTGAATGCCTTTCGACCACAGCTCTAAAAATATGGTCAAAAAAGCACCAAATGTCTTCGGAGATGCATCTAGACATGGCCTATGGTTTCTCAGAACTTGAAAAAATTAAAGCAAAAACTGTAGAAAATACAAGTGTAGTCGACCGCGATCAAACAATTAGTCATGAGGCTTTGAGCTAACTGTTCCTGTCTCATTTCTTTATAATTTGGATATTTAAAAACATTTTAGTTTACCGTTTGATGCTTCCTCCCCATTATTTCCTTAATCTTAAAATCGACCTCAGTTTAGAAAGACGCATTGATTGCGTATTCGTCTGGTGAAATCTACTTGAGCGGAAGTAGTCTTCCTTATCGTTTACATTTGCGCAGTCATTAATCTTGTTTATAACTTGTCTATGCAACCACTTACGAGGACTCCAGGCTCTAGGTCCTGTTAAAAAGACGTTGGTGTGACCTGGCCGATAAATTAGGCCAAGACAGTTTGGTTCTACATTAACCTGATTTAGCCGACCACAAGCGGTAACGAAAGCACGCCTCAAGAGTCCTAGTATTGGACCGGAACATTTTAGAGCAAATATCGACGGTGAATTGGCCCACATTCCATACTTGAAAGCGTTTTTACCGTCAGTTTTAATAGAGATATTCAGATCCGTTAAGTGAGGATCTGAATAAACAAGAAAAGTGTACAGCTGGCAGATTACATGTTAACTGAACTTGTACATTTATATTAAAATTCATAATATGCCCGAAAAATTGAGGGGCTGAAAGACATTTTCGTTGCAAAAGGCCATTTGTGATGCTCCACCAATGGCCTATTTTTATCCCGTTATGGAAAAACTAAAAGTTTTTCTTGTCAAAAGCATCCTAAACCAGAAGTTATATTAGAAATCGTTCTTTAAATGACATGTACTTGCATCCTATATTTATAATGGGCAGATTTTACTTTTTGAAGTTTTACTCATAGAGGAGGGACCCACTGAAAAACTCGAGGCGCTGCTGAGTCAGTATTTTAGCAAATAAAATCAAAGAGCTGTGCACTGCAAGGCCTTTGAATTATTATATTAGTTGTAAGACTTATGAAAATTCGAAGGTTTTAGACTGCTGAGTAAAAATATCTCCGGAACTCAAAGTCAAACGTGTTTTTGTAAAGAGCACAAATTAATTTTCATTTGCTTTTGTAGTACTTCTGCAGTTGACTCTGTAAATAAACTTTTGTACATGCTTATCTAAAATCATCAGCTATGATTATTATCTAACGTTCTACGAACAGGCAACCTAAGCTCAGCCTTTGGATGTCACGCATTTCGAAATCGGACCTGTGTTGACAGCTTTTGATTACAGCAAAATTACGGTGTGGATATCTTTTTTTTTTTGGCAAAGCGACTCAACTGTCTATCCTTCCCTTTTTTGTCCATTCTGTTGCAGAATATTATGTATTTTGCCTATGTTTGACACAGCGTTTAGAATTTCAAAATATAAATTATGAAGACCAAAGCGCCTTACATTGTACATTCAAACTGCTTTGTCTGGCTGTAAGATACTTGTACCTCATAAAATATGGTGTTTATGGCAAACATTAACAATGAAATAATCCTCAAAAAATCAGATAAAATATCTATCCCCAGAATTGCACCTGCTATAGGAGAATAGAAAGGCATTATGTGGGACCCGAATGCTTACCTCCATCTGATGTGTACGGTCTCGACGGAATCAAATAGCTCATTACGCAATGGGATATAACCTAAGGGTTCTCATACTTTATCTTACAGTGGGCGAGTGTTTAATGAGAAATTATTTGCATTGCATAGCGATTAGCAGTCAAAATGCACACAAGGGATAGACTAAGCTGAGGGGGTAGATGAGTCCTATTTACCATATACCTGGGGTTAAGTACCCCTCAAAATTTAACAAAACAGACTCGCCGGGAAGTCAAGAAAACGTTACCTGAACAAACGAAACCAGTTCAAAGGGGAATCCCTCAAACACACATTACTGCCCATGGTCTGAGGTAAAATCTCGTTTCAGTTTTGCTACAACGTCAAACGTAGGATTAGCTGTCGAGTGCACTGCACTCGAAACCCAGGATCAATTGGGACCTCACAAAAATGATATGCGGAACTTGCACCCACAAACCTAGTCCAACGCAGTCTAGGAGAAATTCTTGTCTGAATTGTAGAATGGGTGGCCGTTACAAACATCTCGAAAGTGGTCTTCAGTGACAAAAGACAAATCAACGTGGGCAAACAGCAGTTTTGAATTTTTTTGATAATGAGTTGGCTCCTCTTTATGCGAATGAGAAAATCTTTCTAAAAGCTCCCTGACGATTGCAATAATGTAATTTTCCGCTTTATTAGTTATCATTAATACGCTGACAGTTGCAACTAAATATTTATCATTCTAGCTAATTCACCACTCAAAAACAGGTAAGTATAGTGAATAACTAAGTATGGTGGCTGCCGGAAAAGCCCGAGTTTATTTTTTTAAAAAAACCACGTCTGACATTTTGCATAGGTTCTCTTGTACCACAAATCTATTCCTTTAGTTGAATATTTTAATAATGCAGGCAAAACTAGGATATACAAATCCCGCGACTTATTTTCGATTACATGGTTTACTAGCAAATTGACGTGTCAATCTTAAAGATAATTATGCTTTTGGCCCCTACCAAAAGAATGTGGCTAAAACCCTTTTTTGTATACTCTTGTGCATAAGCGTTTCAAATGGATACTTTGGTATAATTTTTCAAGTCAAAAGGACTTACGTAACAAATAATTTACGCCAGACGTAAAACATATGGACAACATGTTCGATATATTTGCGGAACTTGCCTTGAGTTATAAACGACTTATGGGAAAACCTCAGTATTTGTTTAAGCATTTTCACAAATTTTTGAACTTATTTCAAATGGTATAAAGCAAAGATAAGTCAACACGGCATTTGACGTTGAAATTCTGACTTTTTTGAGCTACCCTCCTTTGTCTGGGAACGATTTGCACCATCGTAGTTACGTCTGTGATCCAAGAACTCATGTCTCCTACAGAAATACAAGATAGAATCCTAGGCGCACTTAAATGAGATGTTCGTCTGCCCGCTCTGTTGTAGGGTTAGTAATTTGTAACGTTAATTTTTTCTTAAAAAAACATGAATTCCCCAAACAAGTAAAAAGATCGAAAATGGCCGCAGTTTTCTGGCAAAGCACAGTCGAATGTTACCCGATTGAGCGCCTAAAACTGTAAAATTTAACTTCATGGTTGATGTCGTTTGCCTTCAAAACTCCTGTCACGCAAACCGACTAACTTTATTACACAGGAAAACGTGGACTTAAATTCCAAAAAAATATCATCCCTGCGCTGGCAGTTGATATTATAACGCATGTTCTGATGCAAAAGATTGGGATATGAAAACAGAACAGAGAGTTCTAATGCCTCTATTTATCATTCATAAAGAAGGTATGCTGTGGAAACTGTGTAAATTTTTAATGCGAAACCGCTTGTAAATTGATGCGAAAAGCGCCGGCAGTCATCAACAAGGAAGCCGACACATACTTTGAGCTAAATTGTGTGCAACGCTAAATGCTACAGAATAAAAACCAAATTTTACATTGCTGTTTCGATGCCCACGAGTTGTTTCGGCACTTCGAGCTCAGTTAGTTTAAAATGTAGGCAATCCGTTTGGGTGAAGTCGATTTGTCATAAACATGGTGAATGAAACATTGATAAATATGTACCCTTCGCCATTACTTTTTACAATGCATTCTTCGGTGGAATTTTTTTAAACTTACAGACATGAATGTTCAGCAAGTAAATTCCCAATCGAGAAATTGTCTTTTCGCTTAAATAAACAATCTGTTTAGCTTAGAGGAAGCACTTTTTAAAATAAGCTAGAAACGATAGTTATGCAGAGTAAACAAAACAGCACCCGGGTTATTGAATCGAGTGGAAAGATATATCCTGATAAAATGTTTAAGCATTCATTTAAGGTTATTTGTTTTTGCAAAATCACTAAGATCTTAAATGGTGGCAAAAATATTAATTTTAACCCAGAATAACACCAAAGATAAACATCAAATATGTCTTTTACAAAATATTTTACTTTATTTACCGCAAAAGTAAATAGCAGGGTGCAATATCTGACCATCAACTTCTAAAAAGATGTCAGCTGTCTCATTTCCACAAATTTGGAAATATTCATTTCTTGTCACAAACTTTCAGAATTTAAATCATGAAACATATATTCTTTTGATGTTGTTCTTACTTAGATATCTTTTTTCAGGAATTGAAACAAAATACTTCAGTCTAATAAAGAGCTATTCCCTTGCAAATAGGGTCTTTGTATAGAAGATTCCCGTATCGTGATTGTTATGTGAAAAGCTCAGGGGAAAAATGCAGTCAGAATAAAGAATGAAACACCAACTGTGAATGATGCTTCTCCGTCTTGCGTTTTTCAATTCACTCAGATAAGTCTAAACTTCTAGTTTTAGCTATTAATTTGAATGGTGCATCCTACTCTCAGCCGAAGGGAACTAGTTTGTTCCATTGATTATTCTTCAAAACACCGTCAAAATTATGGTTTACAAATGTAATATTCCGATGATAGGCTTATCTCACCTAAAAATCCTTTCGGGTCATGAAGATATCTATTTCTTTGTCTAAGGAAATACTTCCCCGAACTATAAGTTAAACTTTTCACTTTGTAAGGAAATGAATGAAATTATCTTAGTTCCGCCGAATAGTGCTGAGATAGAAGCGCCAATTTTGCCCTTTAATCGACTCACACCCTACCATGTTTTGCTCAAACAAACATTAAGCTTAGAATATCATCTAGTCAGTAAATCTATGGTGACTTGTGGCATTTGGAACCGCTCAAATTGGCAAAAACATTCTAGAAATATAAGAGATGTTTTCTTAGAAAAATTTGGATAAAAGCCATAAATCAAATTGGGAAGAAACTATTCCGTATTTGAAATACTTCTATTTTTAAGCTTAAAATACCTTCCATGAATGCAGGAGGCACCAGCTTTAGCATTTTCGAACTGGCTTGTAATAGTATTAGAAATGCGAATATAAGACACTTGGATCTCAACCATATCTCGTCCTTCCAAAAAGTGTTGTGTTCAATTAAATAAGTTTTCCAGAGAGAGAAATTATTCAACAATATTTTGCTCTGAGCTTTTTCCGAATACAATGAAGGCATCTCTTTCCGAGGCCTCCCTTAACTTTATTATTCCTTTTTCACAGTAATAGTATGGGGAGTATACTCAGAAGATGAAAACAGAGCCCACTTTAGTATTGCTACTAACGTGAAAAAAGTATTTTCACTTGCTTTATCGGCTTTGTGTTATACAGATTATTTTCAACAGCCGAAAGTTTTCTGACGAGGTAACTCAGCATTCCTATGCACATGAAAATGGTCTAGAGCAAAGCACAGTTTGCGAATAAAGTATTACCTAAGAGCTGCATTTTATTTAGATAATTTGCACCGTTTAAACTTCAGTGTACTCAACATTGTGGTCAGTTTAATAAAACTCGCAAACTATGGCATAATATCGAACATACAGTTATTTAGACTACCTTTGCTCTCCATATATCTTGGGATCAAGAGTTACCCGAGAATTCGCTAGGGATATTTTGAATTAGATCGGAGTCTGTGCAGTTTAATGGTTTGCCGTATAACTGTCACAGGAATCTTAAGAAGGTTGCTTCATACTCCGGTAAAAAGAGTTATTTACGTCACACTAATAAGACCAAAAACTGGCCACATTTTCACTTGCTGCTTAAGGTTTGCCTAAAATTAAGAGATAAAATATACCTTTTCGTAGCAAAAGTGCGCAGCTAGTTGAAACTGGAAGTATGACTGTCTAATTTTCCCCATCCATAAGTATCTCTGATTATAATCTGACATAAATTAATAGGTTAATTTAACGTCCGCCTACTTTTGAAAGGTTGTCACCAAATTGAACCTTTTCTATGCTCAGCGCCTTTCCCCTAAACTATTATTAGGACGGCATCTGTAGCTCTACGCACAGGGCACTGTTTCCGATGGCATTCTGCGTGGTCTGGAACTAGGTTAACAGAAGTTCAAGCGCCCTACCAACCGCAGTTTCTATGTCAGTTTATTCTAAACAAGGTAATATACTAAACTTAAACGTTGAAGGGAAGGAGGTGAGGAGGGAGAAGACTATGGGCGTGACATACAGCGACATTCAGCGATTAGTTGCATGCTATAATCTCTACTGCAACTGCCGGTACAGAGATGATTCCTGACTTTGCATTCTGCTCAGAACTCACTCATACGTGAAAAACACGTAAAATTATGCGTAGGCCAGAGTAATCTACATGAAAAGACACCCGTTTGTCTTTCAATTGGGTTTTGAGAAACGATTGTTTTGTTGCAGTGACACCAGCTGATTTGGATCTCTTCAACATACCATGCGATATATAAGTCTCAGTCTCGATATGTTCGGCAGGTTGAGTTCACTTGCTTCCATGTTAAATCATTTGATATACTCACTTTACTTCGCTAATTAGTTCTTTGTTTCCTATAAATGCTATTTATCATACTTCTTTATGTGTACATAAACGAAGTTTCATTATGAAGCTATGAAGAAAGTAGCGGGTGAGAGTGCATTTTCGATTGCCGATAAGTGTTTATAAGTAGCCATGCGGTAGTGCACTAGAATTGTAGCAAAACCTGCTAAATATCATACGTTTCAATCGTGAATTAACAGTTAGGACAAAAGTTCAATACTGGAAATAGAAGTATAAAGAAAGTTTAAACTTATCCATTAAGCCGCGATTCGGATGGCCGTCTGAGGAAATCATGCAAGAAAAGATGGTTTATTGTGTAAAAAGGAGTAATGATCCAAATCACCGAGAAACTGCATGAGTGTGAATGACTTCACACAGTTTTCTTCACCGATATCTTAAAAAACGATCAAATACCGGTATGTCAAAGTACTAATCATATGACAGTTCAACCGTCGGTTTTGATGAGGTTCATCGTGTGCCCCACGGAAAGCTGGTGCAGAGACGGTGACAAGAGCATGAATAAGATTATGGTGAGGGTAGAATTGCACCGCATCTACCGCCCTCCATCCCCCACCTGAGCCGGGTGTCATGAGCAAGTATAAAAGACCGGAAACGGGAAACAGCGCATATGGCTGGCGCGGCCGGCGCCACCCTAAGCGTGCCGCCAGACTTGGCTCTGAGCCCACGGAGTGGGAGTTCTATAGAGGCCGCATGACGGATCTTTTGCAGCCTGACTTATTCTGCCAGTCAGCCAATCCACGTAAACATATGCTGGACTGACCGCACAGTCCAAGTTCTCCCGTCAGCTAGCAACCTTCAAGCCACGCCTTTTAGCGCACCGTGATAGTTTCAAGTGCGTCAGATTGTTTATAGTGAGGAAAACGCGCTGAGCCCTCGAACTTACTCCCTGTTCCCATTCCCAGGACTCAGCCGCCGATCGAAGGGGTCAGTGGCCTGGCGCGTGGAATGGGCGTAGCTGCTGATGGCCTCATCTACGCGTATCGCATGCACGACCTGGCCCCCAAACAGAAGCATCGAAATTTCGCTCAAAAACGAGTTGAGTGACTCATATCTCACCTGCGTGAGTGTCCTAGGTCACGTTAAAAAGGAGCCACTGCAGTCTGAATCGCAAACCACCAGTTGAGCATTCCGCACAAACACGCATCGGACTGACTGGGAGATCTGAATATAATTGACATTTGGCAATCTTCTAAGCCATGGTGCTTAGCATAACGTGATGCTTTCGAGCTCGGATAACTCACGCAGCAGAGGAGCTACATGAAGAAGGAACTGAGGATCATACTTTCCTCTCAGTGAGGGGTGCTGGTTGCAAACATTCTTATGTGGTATCGGTGTGACCATGTATGACGTAGAGGCGGATGAGGAGATAAAGAGTTGTGTGGTTTGGCCGGTGGTGTTTTGCCGCTGTTTTTCGTTGAGGTAAATGTGCTTAATAGGTCCATGTGGTGTGTGAATCTGCGTGAATATTGAAAAGATTTGAGGCGTGTGCAGCGGGCATATATTGACGCTCCAAGCACCGGTTCACCAGTATCTGTGTGATGGTTTCGCAAGTGACATATCGGGCAGATGCGTGATGTGTGTGGGTGCGGCGACGGTGGGTGCAGGATAGATCCAAAGGTATTTATTCGGCCAGGGTTGTTCTCTTGGTACTGGTGGTCGCGCTCATGGAAGGGCCGGTCCTGGGATTAAGCATACATAAACATACACAAGTCGAAACATCCTGCCCAATACAAAGAGCCTGAAACTTGTGAATTACATGGTATTATGCCTCAATCTGCCCAGAAAGGCTTTTGAATCAGTGTGCAGTCATAAATCAGGTGGAATGGGATGTATAAAGCGCTAAAACGATTTAAAACTTTTTTCGTATACTTAAATTAGCAGAGTTAGTACCTGTTGGTGTCATGATCTAGTCTCGTGAATAAACTCAGTTTGGAAGATGATGATATAAACTGTCTACCATTGCCAAGTTAACTACCTCTTTTATTCACAGCTGCACGCAGAAACTAGAAGTTTAAAAGTGTTCGTACGTCTCCTGAACACCATTTTTACTAATGTATTAGACTGCATAAAAAAATACAACCGATATATACTGACTAAACAATCGCTGCCAACTCTATACAGAAAGATTGCAATGGTACCTAAAAACATAACAACAAAGCAAAGTTGGCTGGTGAATATTAACCAAACGTGCACATTTTGTCAATCATTGTCGATCATTGTATTCCCCAGCATCAAAAACTGCTTAACAGAGATAAGTTGCATTTTTCAACTTGGGTGCCTGCAGTAGTTCAGATAACAGATAAGTGGAAATATATTTGGCGTTCGCCGTGTGGTTTTACTAGCTGCGCTGTCTTCGAATATAACAAAAGCTACCTATATGTTTTGCATTTTCGACTGTATGAGGTGTCTGCTGCATCCGATACCGATTGATGCTATCAGCCGGCAGTTGTTGTTCATGTTAAGAGCAGCGACCATAAACTTGATGGCTAGTTTGTTTTGTTTCACAGGTGAAGTTTTCTGTCTCTCAGTTCCTCCCAACCTGCAGTAAAATGTGTTCTTATATGGTATATACTAATTATATTCGCTCTTATGTGGTACCTTTAGATAGATCAACGAAAGTGACGAAATATAGCTTACTAGGAGTTTCAGTACAATTTGAATAAGTGAGTGTGCAGTGAGTTACTTCTCGCAGCATGGACGAAGTTATTGTGAGTTGCTGTCTTCATCCAAATGAATGTTTACACCTTTACTGCACACCAGTTCGCGGTTTCGGAACCACGAACGCTCACTACATACGTGCAACGCCCTTGTCCGCTAAACGCGTGCAGCACTTTGCTACTGTTGACTCACTTCGCCTAAGCGTGGCTGGCATAACCAAGATCGATAACTTGGCCTGCGCTGATTGGTCCTCAGCTCATCCGCCCAGTTAAGTTTTTACAACAGTCACTCACCATTACAGATCCAGGACCATTCGCCATCTACCGCATCGACCTCTTCATTTGATTAAAAACCGCATACTTTATGAGGGCGTTAAAGTAACTGAGGTGAATTTTATTTTCCTGAATTGAATTTTTCATCCGATGAAGGGACCGGTAAGGAGATGAGAAATGACCAATAATTCGAAGAAAATGCAATCAACAGAAACACATCTTTCAAGTGAAACTGAGGAAGACGAAAACCCCTTTTCAAAAGGGCAAGAATGAAGAATTGTCATACAAGTCAACCCACAAATGACAGTTTGGGATCTGCAAATTTCTCACCAAATTATGCTGTTATTTGTACTGACAAATCATTTTTTTTAAAAAGTTTAAATAGTCGCTGAGGGTGCCATATGATTCTTCGTCCAATCAGAAACTGTAAAAAATTTAGTCTTTTTTAAGTAGTTGAAAGGAATAAAAATGAGTGGGTAGCGTAATGATCCGCCACCTATGACGAAGCATATATCGATGTATATTATTCCGTTTTTAAGCTATTCATTTATATAGATTGGTAAGTTGCACACTAGCATATATATATATATATATATATATATATCGCGTTCATCATCTCCTGCAGAAGACGAAGAAGAAGAGGTAGCGAGTTCATGGACCAAATTGTATTTGTACTGACGTTTCGAAAGCCTTCTCGCTTCCATCATCAGAAAAAAGTGCTTGCTGCTCCTGGTGGTCTTCAGTTCTTCGTCTTCTTCGTCTTCTTCAGGAGAGGATGAACGCGATAAGATAACGGGACCTTGAATCTTCACGCATATTAATATATATATATATATATATATGATAGTGTGCGGCTCACCAATCTACTAAAGGAACATCTATGTTCCATTCTACCCTGGAGCTCACTTTAGACCCATCGCAGGCGGTCCCAAAGACACGTGTAGCATTTGTTGATAAAGTAGAACCGACTAAGGCAAGGTAGACCGGAATGGCCATTTCTGGGTTATTAGCCGTCATCAGCGAGTCCTACCCAATCCCAGGGGGTGGATCACCCGCGATTCGAACCCGCGACCTTTGGTCATTGAGTCGAACGCTCTGCCATTGAGCCACGGGCCCGTTGTTTTGTCGGTTGCGATCAGGAATATGATGATAGTGTGCGGCTCACCGATCTGCTTAAGGAACATGTATGTTCCGTTGTGCCTTGGAGCTCACTTTAGAGCCCTCTCAGGCGGTCGCATAGTTGAGGGGGGCGGCCATTTTCTGGGTCCGCATTGACCTCAATTGGCGCCCTGAGTCGATAGTCATGTTTGTGTCCTGAGGGCATGTCTCCTCGTCTGTCGGGGTAGTAATTGATGCGGCGGTAATCATGACTGCGCCTTCGTCGGCCCCGAATTGTGGCGTGGTTAGGTGCATATCCATCCTAGGTTCTCCCGCGGTGGAATTCACGTTTGGCCTAATTCCGTGTTTGCTCTTACGTTCAATGAGCTGCGCCTGAAGGGCCTGGTAGGCTGCCGGAAGGGCGACACAACGGTTGATCGACGTAGGCTCCGTGTGCCAGTCTTCGATTGTTTCCCTGGTTACGCGGTCATTTTCTCGACCCAGGATATGGCGTTTTGGAAGGCGAACGTGTGCCCAGAGTTCGCACAGTGTTCCGCCACCAGGGACAATGAGTCCATTCTCCTCACTGCCCGCACGTGCTTGGTAACACGGGTTTGCAACCGCTTCCCTGTCTCTCCGACGTAGTTAACTTCACGGGAGTCACATTGGATCCGGTAGATGATGTTTGACGTCTCACCTCGTGGAAGGGGGGCTTTCGGTCTCATAACTAGATTCCGAATGGTTGAATCTGGTCGATGGGCGATTCCGATCCCCAGCGGTCTGAGGAGGTGGGAAACTGCCTCAGAGACGCCGTCAATGTATGGCAGTGCACACCAGAATTTTGGCTGTTCTGTTACCAGATTTTGTCTTGGTTTGGCCAGCCTGCTGCGCTCGATGAAGTTACGAGGGTATCCGTTGGCCATGAAAAGGCGCTGGAGGTAGCGGAGTTCTGCCCTTTTGTCGTCCGACTCGCTGCAATGTGTTTCTGCCCTTCTATAGAGAGTTCGTACACAGCTGCGTTTGTGGCACAACAAGTGCTTACTGTGGTAACTTAGGATTTGGCGTGTGTTGGTAGCCTTCCTATAAACCGTAGTTTTTAAGTGCCCGTTGGATTTTTGATGGACAAGAACATCCAGGAATGGCAGTTGGTTGTTAATTTCGGCCTCCATTGTGAATTGGTTGTCCGGGAAGATGGAATTCATGACATTATTGAATTCTTCGATCATTTCTCGTTTGATGATGACAAAGGTATCGTCAACGTATCGAGTCCAAAACATTGGCCTGTAGTTTGCGAAAACCAGAGTCTCAAGCTTTTAGAGAACTGCCTCAGCGATGAAGCCTGAGAGCGGCGATCCCATTGGCGCCCCTCTGATCTGCTCGTACATGGTCCCCTCGAAGGTGAAGTACGTCTTTAGACAGAATTTTAAGAGTTGGACAAGACGCTTCCGCTTCACCGACTCGCCTGCATCATCGTACTGCTTCTCAAGCAATTCGCTTACCGTTTTGACTGCTAAGTCCTGCGGGATTGAAGTGAAGAGAGAGGTTACATAAAATGACACCATGTCCTCGTCTGCGGTGAGTCGCATCCCCCTGAGCCGTTCCAGGAACTGTGTAGCCGAAGTGACCATTGTGGCTGCGCCCGAGTTGAGAGACTTCAGGTGTCGGAACAACCATTTAGCCAGATTGAATGTTGGTGCACCACGCAATGACACAATTGGACGGAGTGGAATATCGGCCTTGTGTAGTTTTGGTAATTCGTAGAACCTTGCTGCGGTCGCATCTGATGGTTTTATAGCCAGTCTTACCGACTTACTTATTACTTTTTTTTCTGCATATCGGCAAGCGTTTTGTCTAGCTGCGTCATCAGCTTTTTCATCGGTTCACCATCGCATCGATGGTACGCCTATCGATCCTCCAGCAGGTTGTTGGCCTTCTGAATATAGTCGGTCTTATCCAAGACATCTGTAGAACGTCCTTTGTCCGCTATTAGTAGCATAATACTCGTGTCAGCTCTCAGTCTCTTGAAAGCATCCTGCTGTGCTCTGGTAAAAATTGCACGTGGTTAGTGCGCTGAAGTCAAAAAAGGACTCTCCCACCCCGTCCTTCCTGTTAAGTTAACCCAGTTTACTAGTCACACTAGTCCCAAATAGGTTTCAGGATTTTAGCTGTCGCCAGTGAAGCGCTCTCCATAGAGGGGATCGCGAGCCAAAATTTTTGTTCGTCACCTTTCGACCGCCAAATGCTAAACATCAGGAGGTACTAGCATATCAATGACTTCGGTTAACCATTGGTTTTAAATAGGCAGTGCAAATATTTCACCCTTTCCTCTCTCCTATTACTGTCACTGCAATCTGTTTGAACCCGTTGGAAGATGGTTTTGACACTGCGTTTGTGATCAACAATGTAATTGCTTTTGAGTTGGGAATGCATCTAATGTTATTTGTCAAAAGTTAGGCCCTTGTACTTATCTCCCCGGCTACCATCTTTTTAACCTGCATATCAGGAAAGGACAAGTGACTGTTGACCGCTTCTTCCGTGATAAACTGAATGTCGGGAGATCTTGAATTCATGGGCAACTTGAAGGCTTGCAAGTTGCTTCTTTGATGAGGACGAAGGGGTCGTCAGCGTATCTGGTTGAGGATTTCAGTGGCATCGTTCCAGGAGCTTCTGACATGTGAATATAAACATATAGTGAGAATAAAACATCCCAATTGTGTCATTGCGTGGTGCACCAACATTCAATCTGGCTAAATGGTTGTTCCGACACCTGAAGTCTCTCAACTCGGGCGCAGCCACAATGGTCACTTCGGCTACACAGTTCCTGGAACGGCTCAGGGGGATGCGACTCACCGCAGACGAGGTCATGGTGTCATTTTATGTAACCTCTCTCTTAACTTCAATCCCGCAGGACTTAGCAGTCAAAACGGTAAGCGAATTGCTTGAGAAGTAGTACGATGATGCAGGCGAGTCGGTGAAGCGGGGGCGTCTTGTCCAACTCTTAAAATTCTGTCTAAAGACGTACTTCACCTTCGAGGGGACCATGTACGAGCAGATCAGAGGGGCGCCAATGGGATCGCCGCTCTCAGGCTTCATCGCTGAGGCAGTTCTCTAAAAGCTTGAGACTCTGGTTTTCGCAAACTACAGGCCAATGTTTTGGACTCGATACGTTGACGATACCTTTGTCATCATCAAACGAGAATGATCGAAGAATTCAATAATGTCATGAATTCCATCTTCCCGGACAACCAATTCACAATGGAGGCCGAAATTAACAACCAACTGCCATTCCTGGATGTTCTTGTCCATCAAAAATCCAACGGGCACTTAAAAACTACGGTTTATAGGAAGGCTACCAACACACGCCAAATCCTAAGTTACCACAGTAAGCACTTGTTGTGCCACAAACGCAGCTGTGTACGAACTCTCTATAGAAGGGCAGAAACACATTGCAGCGAGTCGGACGACAAAAGGGCAGAACTCCGCTACCTCCAGCGCCTTTTCATGGCCAACGGATACCCTCGTAACTTCATCGAGCGCAGCAGGCTGGCCAAACCAAGACAAAATCTGGTAACAGAACAGCCAAAATTCTGGTGTGCACTGCCATACATTGACGGCGTCTCTGAGGCAGTTTCCCACCTCCTCAGACCGCTGGGGATCGGAATCGCCCATCGACCAGATTCAACCATTCGGAATCTAGTTATGAGACCGAAAGCCCCCCTTCCACGAGGTGAGACGTCAAACATCATCTACCGGATCCAATGTGACTCCCGTGAAGTTAACTACGTCGGAGAGACAGGGAAGCGGTTGCAAACCCGTGTTACCGAGCACGTGCGGGCAGTGAGGAGAATGGACTCATTGTCCCTGGTGGCGGAACACTGTGCGAACTCTGGGCACACGTTCGCCTTCCAAAACGCCATATCCTGGGTCGAGAAAATGACCGCGTAACCAGAGAAACAATCGAAGACTGGCACACGGAGCCTACGTCGATCAACCGTTGTGTCGCCCTTCCGGCAGCCTACCAGGCCCTTCAGGCGCAGCTCATTGAACGTAAGAGCAAACACGGAATTAGGCCAAACGTGAATTCCACCGCGGGAGAACCTAGGATGGATATGCACCTAACCACGCCACAATTCGGGGCCGACGAAGGCGCAGTCATGATTACCGCCGCATCAATTACTACCCCGACAGACGAGGAGACATGCCCTCAGGACACAAACATGACTATCGACCCAGGGCACCAATTGAGGTCAATGCGGACCCAGAAAATGGCCGCTCCCCTCAACCAGAGACATGTCAACTGACAGCCATTTCCTGTGTGTATGCCGGCAAAGAATGCCGAAGCCAATTAAGGACTCCCACCCCGTCCTCCTATCGTGTACACTGTTGAGGTAAACCCGTCCTATCAACGCTGTGTTACAAAAATGGCTTTCACCTTTTATAAATACTGTGAGACGCGGTACGATACTCACCTCCGACGATGGAAGCTTGTATGCTTTTGAAACGTCAGGACAATACACCTATAGTCCCTGAGATCGCCGTTTCTTCTCATTTATGTCCAGGGACATATATAAATATATATATATATATATATATATATATGGATAAACACGAAAATGCTGACCTCGGGGGTTGAGATGGAATGAAAAGATAAGGCGATCTCTGGGGATGATGGCTTACTTATCATCGGACGCTTTGCTCTCGTTCTTGAGTGCATAATCGGAGATACTTAAAATGGGAAATACAAAGTTTAAATAGGTCTTGTGTTACCCAGTGCAGATAGGTCCACCAGGCGTGGTTCTCATTGGGCCTCTCTTCTTATCTAAGTGGTTTCTGACGGCCTTAAATGGTGCTGTTAGATCGATCATGCAGTTGATTGGGTTGGCATCCGATTACCAGGCCTCGATTATCCCTCTTCTATTTTGTTTCGGTTCGACAGAATACTTGTGGACTTTCAAAGCCAAATTGATTATCATTTTTGAGGTTTTGCATGATGACATGCGGTCATACATATTTTCGCATTACGGCTCATGTATGCACGATCTTAGTCGTTCGTCGGTCATAACGCAGTAATATGCCAGGCAGTGTATACAGTTGACACGGTAAATAAGTCCTGACGTGTGCTTGGGTGGCAACCATCCCTTGGGCTGCATCAGCAAGCGCCGGATTGTGGCCTCTGGCCTATGACCAAGGGCAAGCACAAGTAGCATTATCTAAATCGTCATCTGTCCACCAGCTGTCAGCTTAACAGCTGACAGATGGTCAGAGCAAAGTGCTTCAACATGATTCCGGCTACAACACAGACGATGTGCATCTAGTGGACTTTATCGCTGCACTTGATGCAACACTCTCAAAGATGCAACCCACAGAAGAATCCAAGAACTCAATTTGCCAGTGAGTCACATCACTCAACATATCTCACAGGCCACGTTGAACAAGCTCCTCGGTTGAGGTAAAGGGGGACGATGACATTGTGATTGTTCCAGCGGACAAAGTATTTTGCATCCTTGATCTTGGACAAATCGGATTACATGGCAAACGCAAACGAGCTACTAAATGACCACCAGTAATACAGAGTCGTCGAGTCTGGCCTCATGAAAACGCTCGTGGGCAAAACCACCAAGAATCTGAATCTACTAAGGAACCAGCAGGCAATATCTGAAAACGATTGGCGACAGATTAAACCACAGGATGCCGCCGTAGCACGCTTCTATGGTCTACCAAAAATTAACAAATCGAACTTTCCCTTGCGGCCAATCGTGACACCGAAAGGCACGCCTACATACGTCCTGGCAAAATGGGTTGTTAAACATTTGAAGAAGCTGATGAAGGGCTCAGAACACACAGTCATCACCTCAACACACTTCCTGGAAGTACTCAGAGGTGTCACTATAGCCCCTGAAGAAATAATGGTATCGTTCGCCGTCGTCTCCCTCTTCACATCCATCCCTAAGGACTGAGCCACTAGAGTCATCAGCGATCTATTGGAGAGAAGGTACGATGAAGAAGGAAAACCTTTTTAAAAGGAAGGTCGCGATGGAATTACTGGACAACTGCGTAACCACGGACTTCAAATTTAACGGCCAGGTTTACGAGCAAATCCAGGGAACCCCAATGGGCTCCCGATCTCCGGCTATCTCGCAGAGGCGGTCCTTCAGGAACTCGAAACGAGAGTATTTCTGTCTCAAAAACCGAAATTTTAAACGGGCTGCCTGGACGAAACTTTTGGTATCTTGCGTCGAGAGGTGAAAGAGGCCTTTAAAAATAAATTGAACTCAATTTTCCCCGAAATCCAATTTATGATGGAGGAAGAAATGAACGGTGAAATCCCTTTCCTCTATGTCAAGGTGTCGACGCAGGAAGATGGAACACTAAACACCGGCGGCTTTCGAAAGGCGACAAACATGGGGAAAATCCTTCACTATAACAGTAACCACCCCCCTGTTGCATAAACGCCATTGCGCTCGGGCACTCTTTGTACGCAACAACACACAGTGCAGCAAACAGGCCGAGAACCTGCGAGAGCGAAAGCTCCTATGCAACTCTTCCTCGCCAATGACTACCCGCGGAGCTTCATAAACAAATGTTTGTATCGAAGGCACGCGCAAACCAATGGGGAGCATAAACGAAAGCCTCCGTGTCCTTCCCCACATGAATGACGTCTCCGAGGCCACTGAACGCATGCTGAGGCCCCTGAACGTGAGCCTTGGTCACAGGCCAGAGGCCACGATCCAGGGCTTGCTGATGCAGCCCTAGGGGCGGCGGCGACACGTCAGGAGTTGTTTGCCATGTCAACTGTCTAGACTGCCCGGCCAATTACTGCGGTATGACTGACAAATGACTAAGATGGCGCATGTATGATCCGTAAAACACAAAAAGATGTATGCTGGCATATCAACATGCACAGCCTCCAAATAATCATTAATATAGATTTTATTGTTCACAAGTAGTTGGTCGAGTCGACATCAAAATAGCTAGAGAGATAATCGAGTCCTGGTAATTGGATGACAACTCGATCAACTCATCAAGAAATCATACCCAAGCCCACGTCTGCATTACCCGAGATTCGAATCCGTGAGGTCTGCTCATTGAGTGTAACACTCTACAATTGAGCCACGGGCCCAGTTTTCTGTCGGTTGCGATTGGAAATATGAATTATGATAGTTTCGTGTCAACCGATTTTGTTCAGGAACACTTATGTTCCCACGTGCCTCGGAGGTCACTTCAGAGATCTCGTGGGCAGTCACATGGCGACCTAAGGTATATGTTGATATGGTGAAACCTAAAAAGACAAGGGAGGCCAGAATGGCGAATTTTGGCTCATTGGACGTCATCAGCCTGTCATACGCAATCCCTGGTGTGGATCACCCAAGATATTTTTAGGACGGCTAATAGGCCAAAAATGGACATTCCGGTCTCCTTTCTCTTTATCAGCTCCAACTTGTCAACATATACCTTAAGTTGCTATGTTACTGATGGCGAGAGCTCTAAAGGCAGCTCCAAGGCACAATGGAACATACGTTTTTCTTAGCCAGATCGGTGAACACCACACTATCATAATTCATGTTCCCGATCACAACTGACAACGGGCCCGTGGTTCAATGGTACAGTGTTTAACACAATGACCAAACCTCCCGGGTTCGAATCTCGGGCGATACACACCTGGGATTTTGGTATGAGTGGCTGATGATGGCTAATAAACCAGAAATTGTTTTTGTCGGTCTCACTTGTCTTTGTCGGTTTCACCTTATCAACATATACCTTAAGTCACTATTCGACTGTCCGCAGAGGCTGTGAGGTGAGTTCTAGGGTACAACGGAACACACATATTCCTTAACCAGGTCGGTGAACATAACACTATCATATTTCATATTATATATAAATATATATACCAGAAGGCGAAGAGATTCTTTGTGACAAAATTCTGGTTCCCCGCTTCATCTTTAAACTAGAAAAAAATGTGCAAGAATCAATTAAAATTTATAATGTGCCTAACAATCGATACTCATGTTAGGTTTTCATCGATAAGCGGCCGCTGTGTGTCAGTCTTTATAAATTGGTTGTTATGCCTTCTATTTTCCCTGATATTTTGTACACGGCGTCCAACGCAATGTGCCGATTGATGCATTATTCATTGGGATGCATGGTCTCAAGGAACTTTCGGTCCTTCTTTGAGGTACAGGCTCCGACGAAACGAGTTTTGTCCCAGGCAAAATTATGCGGTGTATCGATGGTGTACATAGCCACTTGGGACAGATGGTCACGCCTCTTGACGGGAAGTTAATGTTCGTGGATGCGTTTGGAGGCAAATTTTACCATTTGGCCGCATTATGCGGCAGCACAGGCATCGCACGGGATCTTGTAGACGACTTCTTTCTTATCAAGATAGCCAACGCTATGCTTAGGTTGTACAAGCTGAGTGCGCAAAATAGTCGTTGGTTTGCGCGCCAAATTTATTTGGTGTTTCTGCAAGTATCTTTCAACGAGTTCAGACACACTCCTAATAAATGGAAGGATTCGCCATGCAATTCTTTGAGGCGCCTGATTGAAGCGACCTAGTTCCTTTTGTTTTGACTATTTTGCTCCACGTATACGAAAGCTTTACGGTAACCATTTTGGGAAAATAATTCAAATAGTTAACTTTTCTTGACTCGGTAGCTTTCCTCGTCAGAGAAATCGGTACATTTATTTAGACGACATGCACAAAAATCTCAGGGAAAAAAGGATTAGGCAACAACCAATCAACAAAGACTGACGCACACAGGGACCGCTTATTGGCGCAAACGCGATATGATTATCGATTGTTAAGCGCTTTTTGAAATTTTAATTGTTTTTTTGTCCATTTACTCTAGCCTGACGACAACCTGGGGAATAGTTTCGTGTTTTATCCTTAAGAAACTCTTTGCCTGCTAATTATAATTCTTGGGCTACCTGTCTTCCAATTCGTGCCGAAATAATCCTCAACTATGGGAGCAATCATCCCGCTGCCCACAAACGAAGCTGTGTAAGAGCTCTTTTTCACCGCGCCTTCTGGTACTGTAACAGCGAGTATCTACTTAAAAAAGAACTTGCCTATTTATACCAACTATTCCGATCTAACGGATACCCGATGAGCTTCGTGAATAACTGTCTCCGAAGTCACAGGCAACCACAATATCAGAGCTCTAATGGAGAAGTAGAACTGAGGAAATTCCATTCATTACCATACATGCAGGGTATTTCCGAATCTATCGCCTGACAATTAGACCGATTTGCAATCTGCATCGCTCACAAGCCAGCGTCCTTTGTGCGGGCAGCACTATCACGGGTAAAAGATCCCGTACCCAAAGAGCAACAAACCAATGTTATTTACCGCATTCCATATGTGAATTGCTCTTGCACTTACGTAAGCCATACAGGCCGACGACTCGGTACCCGCATAAACGAACACAAACTGGCCATCCGCCGACGCGATCCCTTGTCTCTTGTGTTTGCGCACGCCGTGGATTGCGACAACCGCTTCAATTGGAAGGGAACTGAAGTGGTCGCCGTGGCTAGCACCAAACAGGCACGCGAGTTCCTCGAAGCTTGGCACTCCGGCACAAACAGTATCAACCGTCACGTCGATCTGGATGCGATTGACGAAGGTCTGTTGGCACGGTCCACTGACTTGCGCCCACCTTAAAATCAACAACTGCTTATCCGTGCCCAGCCAAGCGTAACCTCACTGACTCTGCATCTCCCGCCACGTGACTTGCTATCAAAACTCTAACACCCCTCCCCTTACATGCGACAGCTATCGTAACAGGATTCACGGCCTCCAAACCCCCCATGGCGTCAGTCTGTCAATGTGCCCCAAAACCCTCCAGCGTGACAATCCCAACTCTCACTTCTCATTTCGTTTGACGACGGGTTGGTGTAACAAGCTTGAAAATTCACGGGTAAACCTCGATTTTCTGTCGAGTCTTCTTTCTTCATCTCCGGCTTCTTGGCTTAAGTAACTATGCAAAAATTAGGAGCTACAGCCTTACCACTAGTTAACCCAAAATTATGGGTTCGCTACGGGGATGACACGTTTGTTATCGTTAAAAAGGATCAACTAGAAAGGCTGCATAGCATTATAAACTGAACGGTACCGGGTATCACCTTCACGCTTGAAAGAGAAATTGACAGTAAACTCCCGTTTCTTGACGTTCTAGTACATCGAAAGACTGACGGGACATTTCAAACATCGGTTTACCGCAAGGAAGTTTATGCGGAAATTATCCTGCATTACCAGAGCAACCACCATATTGCTCACAAGCGGAGTATTGTTAACAACCTTCTCAATCGAGCTAAAACGCACTGTTCTGATAATGAACTCTACCAAAAAGAACCCAGTTATTTATTCAAACTATTTTGCAGAAATGGTTATCCAAGAGAATTTATGCGTCGATGCATGAGACGACAGAAGTTAAAAGAAAAAGGAAAAGACAAGGAACTAGATTGTTCCGGTCAAGCGCCCAAATCAAAGAACTTGCGAACACTTCCGTGCATCAAGAACGTGTCCGAACTCATTGAAAGGCACCTGTGGAAACATCAAATCCAAGTGGCGCACGAACCAACGACTATACTACGAAATCAGCTTGTACACCCTAAGTATAGGATTGGCTATTTAGATAAAAAAGAAGTCGTATATATATAAGGTTGCTTCGTGGCAAATTATTTATGACGACTTGTTCGTCTAATCGAGATGTGTGAGCCGCAGTCTTGCCCACTGTGCCGTACTGGTTGTACAGTAGTCCGGTCGTGGCTGTGAATGTCAGGTCATAAGAAAGGTTGTTCGATGTCAAATAACATATTCTCTTCATTGCCGCCAGCTTTTAACTTTTTAATTTGCTTCTAAAAATGTCCAGTTACGGTGGCCGTTTCACTAAAAGAGCGATGATCAATTTTAGATGTTGGAAGAACTTCTTAGCACGCTTAAATAGGGGTAGGTGGAGCACAAACTCAAGTTGATGGACTATACACTGTCTTTTCTTTAGAGCTTTCCCAGCCGGCAAAGGCATTCATAAGCGAGAATGTCACTAACTTCTATGGTTTTCTCTTTCTCTATATTTCAGTATTTTTAACGCTGACAAATACTTTGGCTGCTTCGCAATCGTTAATCACTTTGAAGTTACAGCTAACAATGCAATAATATTCTTCGTAAGGGAAGGTTACAGTTCTTCTTAACAAAACTAACACAAGTTCTCTGCCCAATGAGAACAATTTTTGGAAGCTTTTCGCTATAGGTTTTTCACATTTTCCTCAAAATAATAACTGTATTTATATAAATTTCTAGCTTCTAACGCATTATTACGAGCCAATAATGTTAACTCGTTACCATAGTTGAAACTACAACGATTATAAAGTTGGATTTTTGACGTTTTTTATAAAGCAAACAACGGCATTAACGAAACTGTACGTAGACCATTAACTTGAAGTGAAAACAAAACATGTTTACTAGCATAGTACTCTTTGAACGGGCACCAAGGCTAAGCATGGTAGTCCGGTGTACCGAAATTCAACAGGACTGCCAAAGTACATTTGCATTAATGTAAAAAGGGGCGAATCCAAGATAACAAGATGTCACAGATTTCAAAACAGCGCAATCATACACAAACACATTTCTAGTAAATGCTACCTCATCCGTATATACTAAACCTAATCTCTAAACTTAAAAGGGAGGCCTTTGGTGGTTTAGTAAACCAGCAAAATGCGAGCAGTTCCTAGCATGAACAATATAATTAGTAAGTATTTACTGCGAACCTGCTCACAGGGGCTCCGCGGAGCACATGTACACATAAATTTCCTGTTTCTTATCGAGAAATTAAAAAGTACATCTGTTTCATTCTCTTCAGATGCTTAGCCCTTGAACCAAATAAGATTTGCCATCACATATAACATATGTAGCAAAATTTCCTGGTAGCATAAATACAAACATAAGATTAGGTAATCCAGAAGAAGAAGAAGAAGAAGAAGAAGAAGAAGAAGAAGAAGAAGAAGAAGAAGAAGAAGAAGAAGAAGAAGAAGAAGAAGAAGAAGAAGAGGTGATCACTGGAACATGGTGTTTATTGGCCTGACGTTTCGGATTCTCTCTCGAACCCATTATCAGAGAGTGTTGCAGAAAAGGATGCTTGGGGCACAAGTTGCGCAGTATTTATAGGGCATGGTGGCCAGGCAACCACTGGCCTACTATCGCTGGCCCTCCTTGTGTTCATCACTGGGGGTCGTAGTTGATGCGATGATTGCTTTTTGGTCAATTAACGACTCGGGCACGGACCAAAAAGCAATCAGCCGAGTAATTGTCACGCCAGGAATTGACATCGGTGATGAAATGAGGGCCATTTACGACTCGGGTACGGACCAAAAAGCAACCATCGCATCAACTACGACCGTCGGTGATGAACCCGAGGACTACTAGCAATAGTAGCCCTGTGGTCGCCTGGCAACCACTGCCTCTAAATACTGCGCAACTTGGTGCTCCAAGTACATTTTTCTGCAACCTTCTCTGATGATTGGTTCAACAAAGATTACGAAACATCAGACCAATAAAAATTATGTTCCAGTGATCGCCTCTTCTTTTTCTGAGCTTCTACCTGGAACTGGCCTGTTCGCTTCTATCAGCAATTGGTGATCCTTTGGCATACATTTTACCGATAATGCAGAATAACCTAACAGAAAAACGAATAACATTAAACAAAGCTTCGACAAAGCATCAGCTTTCTTTGGTGTTCTTGATTTAACCTGCCTTCCTATCTTCGGCCTCTCGAACAACCCAAATAATATGAATCGCGTGACAAAAATATCCGCGATCTTTGTGACCTTTAATGATGGAACATTACCTGGAAGATAAAACTGCGTGTGGGTGGATACGCTGACTCTCTTTCATACCCACAATGTCGTTTTCCGATCCTTATCATTCAAAAGGGCGTGCTGCTAACTATGGCAAAAGCGCACATATTAGAGCTTTCTGTATGATTTATTATAACCTTCTAGTGTTACGGGTAGATATTACAATAAATAAGTCGACCCAATTGTGTGGATCCAAGCCAACAACCACAACGAGAAGGCTTTAGTACAGTCAGCTACGAGGCCTCATGGGGAGCAGTGAGTTCAATCAAATTTCGGTCAAGTTACTTGAGCAGCCTCATGCAACATATGGAATACACAAATTACGACATACTATCCTGACTTCCAAAACACGAGTTCTTAACCAACCCATCTAGAATCTACCAGATAACTACCAGATGCACCTAAGTAGTTTGTTTAATTCTCGAATATGCGGTGCAAACCTCTTGTGATTAAACAATACACCCAATCTCAACCGTTTTATGACTTAAAAAGCAAAGTGCATCGTTGTCGCTGATTAGCGATATCCCTTAATGTCCTTTGGATCATATCAAAACATATGAAAACACTTTTTGTTGATTATGTTGACCAAATGATACAGATACGCTTTACTTAAAACAGTTGTTCCTTCGAAGCAACTGTTAAAATGGCAGTATATTCTACATATACCTCAAAATGTCTTTAGTTACTAGAACCCTAATATTAAGCTTCCCAAAGGAGTAGTCAAATAGATAGAGTTCGTAGGAGATCGGCTGCTGATTAAAAGTTGGCTAAGGTGACCCGATTTTTATAGCCTCTGTGGGCCCTAGCGTCATTTTGATTGGTCAGACATGCTAGTCGGCTGGATGGGTAAGAAAACTTTCAAACGGGCAATGTGCGATGACTACTACTGTTTTGCGGAGCAGAGAAGTGAATCAGCAGGAAACTCGTCGCTTTTGCAATGATCAACACTGTAATCTTCGGCTATTGTCTTAATGTTACCATCGGTACGTACAAAGTTCGACCATCGATTTCGACGAGGTCCACCGTACGCTCCACAGCAGTGTGGTGCAGGTACGGCGAATTGCGCGTGAGTTAGTTTAAAGTGGTAGTACACTTGCGCTGCATCTACCGCACTCTCACCTCCTCCCCCACCTATGCCCGGTGTCAAGACACAGTCAAGAAGACCGGAGATGGAAGAGGGCACAGGTGGCTGGCGTGGCCGTGGCCCCTACGCCCTAGCCGCCCCTAGGCCTGCCACCACATCCCCCATGTTCGGCATTTGTTATGGGAGCGCAACACGAATAACGCCTGCCGTGCCCTGATATGGCCCCCGCGTTGGTTCAACGCATCTACCACGTGGCCCGTTTAGAGGGCATAAAGTCACATGGTCACACCTATCAACAGCCCTATCGAGTGAAATAAAAAACCAGCACCATTGTCAGTTGATGGGGAGGGCAGATGTTTCAAAGTCTATAAGGCAAAGAGCGAGGGGATTGAAAGTTGCTCAAAACTTAACCGAAACCAATCTAAAAGCAACAGGAAGGCTATCTTAATGTGAGCAATTACAACTTTGATTCTAGTCAGAATTATCTAAGAAAAAGTTAATGTTGTTGGTCTTTGGTTGTTTATGTTAAACCTTTTTAGCTTTTAAATATCATCCGTATAACAGACACCTCTCTATGAGCTTAAGTCGCTTTAGACACATTAGATAAGCATCCATGTATGTACAAATAAAGACAGCTAGATTAAATACGGCAAGGTGAAATATGCTCCATTTCAGAGGATAAATATAAGAACCATTGACTATTCCTCTGTGAAGAAATCTGGATTTGTTACAAATCCAGCACAACATCATTATATAATTTGTAAGGCTTGAGAAAATGTAAGCGCGTGGGACATTAAGCCTTCCTTTAAAAACCAAGTCTAAAGTTTCTGAATAACAACTAAACGTGCAGGATCAAGAGACCACCAGTCGAATTTAGGGGCCATGACATTTAATTTCACTATGTAAAATACCCTTTTCTTCGCTGGCGTCACTTATTCAGCTTATCTCAAGCAAGGGTACTGTTTCGTTATCCTGGGAATAGGCAAACATACACCAGAAAAACGGCAACCAGAGGCAAATACAAACGATTTGTGCATTTTATACTTTCGTTCAAGACTTTCAGCTCCGGTAAAGTCAGTCTATTTTCACTAATTTATGTTTTACGACGAGTTTTAATCGCTGATAAGTCAAACATTTGTTATATCAACTTTTGCAATGAAAAGTTTCTTCTGAAGTTATTTTTCTTAAATATATCCATATCGAAACACGACTGGTGTATATAACAAACTGATATGTTAAATCGTTTTCTTTGAAGGATTTGATCCGCACGTATTGGTTTCAATATATCTGAATATGCACACTGTTATTCATTCTATTTACAAAGCGCATTGCGTGTTCTTTTTGAATTTATTGTTTAACGTGTTTTTAAAAATGCATTTGTAACGTGAAAAGAAACAGTGAGTACGATTTTACTGTCGTTTGAAATCAATCAAAAAATGTACCCTTTTCCAAGCTTGCGCTAACATCAAAAATAGAATATTTTTAAATTGTGAAAAAAGCGTTTGCAGAGGTAATGGTTTTGTAAATGCATTATTTAATTCAAACTATGCTTTGTCCTTTAAAAGCATTACCGAGTCTTCCAAGACACTAAACGAAATTGAGCAATGTTTTACTGTTTATTCTGCTCGAATATATTTAGCAGTTTCTGCTAAGGAATATTCCTGACAAGGACACGGCCATTTCTTGGTTATTAGCCGTTGTCAGCCAGTCATACCCAACTCTGACTTTAACCGGCAAGAAAATGAGTCCATGGCGCAATGGTTAGTGCGTCGGACTTCTGATCAAAGGGTCGCGGGTTTGATCTTCGGGTGTTGCCCCACCTGGGGTTGGGAATGACTGGCTGACGACGTCTATTAAGCCAGAAATGGCTATTTTAGTCTCCTTTGATTTGCTGGCAATATTCATCTGCCTATTCTACCACTAGCCGTTGTGTGGCTGCGGACAGGGCTCAAGAGTGAACCTCGAGGCAGACCGGGACGAGTGATTTGCGTTAGGTATCAGTGAGCGTTCATCAACGACAGCATTTTATGCTCATTTTTACGCATTCTGGTGTACACTGAAGGGCTTACCTACTTGAGTATTGGAGCTATAATGAGACCACTGACAAATCAATAAAAATATTACCGACGATATTGGACGATTGGAGAATAAGTCATTTAATCTCTCGGAACGTGAATTACAACATTCGTGGTTCTTACTCGTTTTTGTTAATAAGCAATCGATACGGTCTCATTAGTCTGTTTCGTAATAAGTTCGCCAACGAAGACCTCTGGCTAGTAAACTTATCGACCATTTATGTTAAAAAGTATCGATTTTTCTCATAGTTTGGATCAAGGATGTTAGTTAGACAAATTAATTGATGCAATAGTTATCATTTAAAACAAATACTGATGCGAAATAATTGTGTTTTCTAACGTTGCGTTTGAAAACACAATAGGACTTATGAACAATCAGGGAAAGTGATTTTAGAAAAGTTAAAATTGGGTTGAACACGAGAATAGGTACGGGTATTACAGTCGTCCTCTCGCTCAAATTCAAGCGGGGTCAGGGTTAGAGCTAGGACAGGGAAATTGGTACCGCCCTGGATATTTAATATAATGCCAGCTATTATAAGGAGGAATATACACCCATGTCCAACTCATAAGTGTGTTTATATGATGCAGCTAACAAATATACTTCATTAAACTGGATGCATTTGCTCTCTCCGCCTGTAGCATAGCTGTCAAGTGTCAACAATTCCTCAAAACCTTAAAAAATCAGTTATCACTTCAGTTCGGCCCAGGAAGGCTCAAATGGCACTCAATTTAAAACGAATAACCGTTTCAATTAAATAAGACTTGTTATACCTCCCTAGCGTATGTCTACCTTATATTCTTTTTTCCCTAAGAAAACCAGCAATTCCGAATTTTATGATAAAAACTGTCCGAAATTGTATATAAAGTTATATTAAATAGCGTACTTTCGGCCCACTTTGTGGAATATTCTTCGCAGTCCACAGTGATGAAAGTAGAAAAAAACTTCTAAGTTTGATAAACTATGTCCACTTTTCACCTCTACTCAGGTTTTTGGTTCATTATCTTAGCGGAATATATGCGACTATGTAGATATTCCTAAAGAAAAGGAATGTAATATTTAACCTTTTTTCAGGTTTGGGCCATTTTCACATGTTTTCTGATTCAAATGACAGCAAGCGTTTTGCATTTTATATCATCTTTGTCCTATTTTACAAGAACTCCACAGTCGATTGCATAACAGATGACTTGCCTATTACAGAACCTACAACGTTTAGTTTGCAGGTTTTGACTGCATCTCCAAATAACTTGTCATTTGGTGGTTGTGGTCCGAGTCAGAATGCTTTATCCGTCTGTCAATGACATAAACTATTCAACTAGCTAAGGATGTCTTGTATGACCACCTTAGCAGGATACGGGAATAGGAACCACCCGCAATACATGTGGTTTTGCGCTAAATCCGGAGGAAAGTATGTTGAGAATTAAGGTAAGGATAAGGATTAAGTGGAAGGTTAGGTTAATGCTAAAGGTTATGGTCAGATTTGGGGTAAGGGTCAGGATTCGGCAAAAGGTTAAGGTTACTATCATGCTCACTGTAGGGTTTAGGTTTAAGGCAGAGTTAGGGTTAAGATTATCGTGATAGTTATGTTTTATGATGGACTTAACGTCAGCACTAAGACACAGGTATATTTGCCCTACCTGAAATTTATCGCATGGCCACCTTTTTTAAGCGGACGGGGTGGTTCCTATTCCCGTAGCCAAACAAGGCATCCCTACATTAATCTCACCCGTTGTATTCTGGAAATGGACCGTTCAGGCGTTTGTCCCTTTATTCAATAAGAAGCATTTGCTGAGAGTCGGTTAAACACGCCGGGCAACATAACCGGCGCATTCACAGGCCTATAAGGCACCCTGAATGAAATTGCTGGGAGGGTGTAGGCAAGGAGCTAGTTCCTTACCCACAAGAATATATTATGGTACACGCCTCTTAATAACTAATTATTCCTTAAAACTTGTTTCAAATAGTACACTGTAAATTAAGTTGACAACTACATGTGTTTGTTAAAAAAAAAAACTTTTTACGATTAGCTGCCATCTCCCCGTTCTGGCTTGCCGACTGTTTGTAGCTTTTGTTTTGTTAATTTAAGTCTCCGATTTCATTTCAATATGGATATTTTTACAATCGATAATTCATCAAGTACGCTCTTTTTATTTTAGCTAAACCGAAGAATGGTAGGCTTAAAAATGAATTTTTGTAATGCAATAAAGGCAATACCAAATCAAATTTAGGACAAATGTGTTTTAAATATTTAAAGCAGCATATTTAAATTACAACAGTGCCCCTATTTATCCTGAAAATATCGTTTGGAAGAAAAGAGTAAACACGTATTTCTTTCAGGAAGTTTCAATCCCCAACCAAATCTCTCTATTGAATTCTTTTGTTATAAAAGTTTTGAAAGAAATTTTAACATGTCCAGTTCATGGAACTCAAATAACCTCTCTACTTAAGGGCTGCGTCCAAGTATCAGACACAAATCACCGTGTTTTCGGATATTTTGCCAAATGGCAGCTTAAGCTTAGATTCGAACTTAGCCCAACTATTTTACTTTACTAGGAGGAGGGCTACAAGCTATGATCAAAAGATAGATATCAAACTTAAAATAGGAAATTAGATAACACGCACATAATATCAAGCTATGTATTTATTGGCACGATAAAGAAGTGGAAGACCCTTTTGCAGAGGCGTTATAAAATCAAACTTTCAAATGGACCGATAGGCTTTTACACTTATTGAATTTGTAAATATGCGAGTTTTAGAATACATATACATGAACACAATTCGAAAGGATCAGAGTAAGCATACGAGGGATGTTCACGTTTGTCTATTTTTGTAACTTCAATAAGGTCAACTTGCTGGTGACTAAATGCCTCAGGATTTTTGAAAAGTTGCATAGGAATTGCTAAAAAAACTGTGAATTGTTTAATAGTTTCATCAGGCAAATACATTACCGAACAAAATCAGCGCAGTGAGTAGTCTGCTTCCATAGTTAACAAGGAGAATTTAAAAACTTTTGCCTAATTGTGATGGTGAAAACTAGTAACCCATTATTTTTAACAGCATGGAACGACAAACATAGCTGTCAAAAAAAGTCAAGAAGGCAAATTTTCCAACTTGCAACTGGGGCTTTTGGAACATCGCTTTGCTATTTTGCGTAGTTCAAGATTGAGACAACTGCCAAACTCCCTAAAATGTTTTCTACTGTTTAACCTGCAAAATATTATTCACGAAACTTTTAAAAAATATGTGCAGTAGCTGCCAGTCGCACAGAGCTTTTTTCAACCCAAAAAGCACCGGAAAGCCTAATATTCATTTGATACCGAGTTTATTCTGTTAAGTAAATTCATGAAAGTATTTCCATATCATTTGAAATGACTCAGCAAATTCAAAATTATTCCCACAACCAATGATCGTAACAAAACGGACAAAACGTGATTAAGAATGTTGATAAATCAGGCCTCTAAATATAATTGAGATGAAAACTGTTGTGAATTTAAATTGAAAATAAAGACCTGACGTTAACATGTAAAACGAATAACTTTATTTACATAACTTTTTCCTTGCCTGTCTACCACTCGCTCAGAAATATTTTGTAATAAGGCATAGTTAAATTGTCTCCTTTTGTTCTCAGGAGCTAGGTATATCTTTTACCGCTCGCTGAAGCATAGGAAAAGACTTATCTTTCAGTTTTCCAGGGTTTTCTAATACCACAAGTTGTCTTCACAGAACATGTCTAAAATTTTGACATGCTTGGCTGATGATAAACTTGTAATAAGGATCCTGCGGTTAGTTCAGCACTAAATAGGAGGGGAATTTTGTGACAACTGAAAATGTGAAATTAGAAATTGTGAAAATGTTTTGTACCCGGAAAACAAGAAGGCTCATGGTTATTTATTGAATAATTTTCAGTTTAATTTGATGGCTTCACTTCCCTGAGGAGAAAGAAATGCAACAAATAGGCCTGTGTTGAGTTGTCTATATTAAAATGACCTTCATAGTGGAACAAATGTTATTGCAGGTCTTTCTAATTTTGCACCCACACTTACTGCTAGAACTCTTTCGAACGAAATTTAAATTCTTAATGGCCACACGTTATATTAGTAGAGGACCGTGAAACATATCTATTTCGAGAAAGATGTGTTGTTTTATGAGTCACTATCCAAACTCCAACTTTTTAATCAGTACCATGACCAAGTAACTATTCTGCGAGTGCTTATAATACCCGTGCATTATACTATTTCCGGCTAAAAATACTTAAATGGCTGCCTACCTTTCATACACTTCGGTCAAATTTGTGCATGCTTACGGTTGAAAAACCTTTATTGGAGCATTACTTTACAGTTAAGTGCTTATGCTCTTTTTAACTCGAATAATAAATTAAGTGTTCCTGCTTTTCTTGGTGATGGTTTAAAGTCATCGTTCCCTTCTTCCTTGCGCTTAAGAAGACTGACTCAAAATTTCTGTATTCTTACCCTGTATGCCTGTGCCAAGGAGGCCTTAAATTCTCGTAAATAGGGATATTTAAGTGTTCCCCTGTGAGCAACTAAATTAGCTTTGGCATCTGCTTGATAAGAACTAATAAAACGTTTTGTTCGTCCATTAAACATCCCAGAGAACTTATATCAAGGAGAAACGCGGAGGCCTGATTCTTTTCCTTCATTAGACTGGTGCTAGAGGTTGCATATCAAAAGCCGGTATTTTATTGAGAATGACAGGATAATGAGCCCAAGGCTCAAGTATTAGGTCGTTAAACTTCTAACCAACAGGTTACGGGTTCGGACCGCATGCGTTGCAAAACATGCTGTGAGGTATAGCTTGCTAAATGCCCATTCTTCCTTGTCTATGTCGGTAATTTTATTCTACCTTCCATGTAACCAAAGAATATAACACCGGCCGTCTCTACACGATTTATGAATATTGCGCAGTAATCCCGTTGTTGCTGATACTCTATTCATACCAACTTTCAGACTGAAACTGTAAGGTTAAATTCCATTTTATCTACACCAAGTTAGTGATTAACTTCTAAGAAGATTAAAAAGCACGGATTTCTAAACTGAAGTGTCTGGGGTTGGAAGTTAATATTTCGTCTTTCATCATCAAATACCAATTGAACCGAGAATATTTAGCAAACGGTTTCGCAAATAAAAAAGGTGTTTGTCGAAAAGATCAGAGGTGCAGTAGATTTTGTTACCTCTAGTGACGTCAACCATAATTCTGAAATGTGTTTTTGATTATAAAGGAGTACTTAAGTCAGTTGACAGTATTAATTATCCTGCAGCCTTCTCCCAAAATATTTTAGCCACCTCAGGAAGCTGGCTTTTGTACTAGGTTCTATCCCAGCACCTGCAAGAACGACACTGCACAAAATGATCATATAAATAGTGTGAAGTTTACTTAGAAACTTAAATAAATCTTATGGTACACGCTTGGTAGCAAATTATGTCTTCTTTAAACTTTTACTAGACGAAAGCATATATTTTCATTAAAAAAGCTAACTTTGAGAGCTCCTTAGACTATGAAATGTCCATTCATGGAGCATCGTATTTTTCAATCTCTCTTGCAAATTTTTATAAGCAATATGTGGCATCAGTCTCATAGCGTGCAGACATTTTTTATATTCCTTAGATTAAACGTATGCAGCATGTAATTTGGACACCCTGAATGCATGGGTAAGGGCAGTTCAGGTTGAAATGTATTCCGCAGTTTTCAAAGGTTTTGCAACAGGAAAATGCCTAAGCCTCAGGTGTAAACATGTAAAATGTATTTTTCTACAGAATGAATCCAAGCACAACTATTTTCGTGCACGTTCTCTATAAAATATATTTGAGTTTATAGATGGAATGCAATTCAATAAAAAAATGTCACACTGCTTAAGCATTCATTTTGTACAAAGTAAGATTCTTGCAGGTGGTCGAAAAGAAGTTCTTACAAAAGCTGTAATCTCGAATATACTGAAATATATGTGAATTTCGATGTATGATAATTATTTTACAACCCTACATGTGTTCTTTTTTCAGGTTAAAAATACATTTCATCATTTTGGTTATCTTTTTATGAGGCACCATCTTTAGTTTTAGTAATATCTCGTTTCAAGTGCTTACAAACAAAAACTTGGCTTCTAAAATAGTAATTAAGTCCACATAAAAACTTCGCAAAATTTAAAGATATTCAGAAAATCTGGTATTTTCAGCAAATTGGCGAGTTAGATCTACCTAGAGGTATTGCCAACAAGGCACCCTCCATGCGTTTTCTATTACTACCAAAGTATCCGATATGATTATGCACAATTTCTTATTCTGTTTTATGGCTGAAAATTGAGTTTGTTTATTGACTTCGCTTTCAACAGTATTTTTTTTTAGGAAGAAGTTGACGATCAACGTAGAAAACAGTAAATCAAATGGCAAGTTGCCGCCTTCTTATTATTGCTAATCCACCCAAATTCAACCCACTGTTCATAAAGACTATGTTGTTTGACTTTTAGACGCTAAATAAAGCAGAAATAATCAATTGTGTCCTCTAATAAAACGACAGTCCATATGTCAAAACCAGATGAACTTCGGGCATTACTTGTACCAACTAGATAGATGTCAACCCCGTGAGCCTCGCAGTAGGCAAAATAAAATCTATTAATGCCTTTTAACTTGCCACAACATGATGCCGAAAGTTCCATACGCAGTTTTGAGCTCACAGTTATATTCAGTCGATATAAGTGGATTCTGACTGTGGTACTGACACGTGACACGATCTTTTGAAGTTTGTTTTGGTCAAAAATATGCCAAAAACTTTAGGTCCTGTATAAGCAGTTTCCATGCACAGTTCTGGGTGCATTATTTGTCGAAAGTAGACCTTACATTTCTATGTCAAATAACCAAGCTTGCATGCGAAGCCTTGAAATTTAAACTCTAAATGAAGTCCCATCTAACATAATTTGTTGTGGAACTATATTAGTCTTATCTTCTCATGGTTTCCGTAATCAATTTCCTAACGGTGACCGTACAGTTGCCACAGTTTAGTAGGTTTTGTGCTTTTTTTCATGTTTGAAATGATTGCGTAATTTGAAATGCTCATATGATAAATAACTGAAACCTACCAATGTAAATATCAATGCATGTGCCCTGACTCTAGGAATTCTTATAAAATCTTCGGCAATTCTGCTGACTTTCAGTGAGTTACGCAAATAGCACTTCAAATAAAACTTGAATAAAGCCATTACACGTTCAAATTAGTAAGTTGGATCTATGATGTGACTAAGGTTAACAAATGTTATAAAACTTTGCTTGTATTTGATGTCCATAAACAGAACAAGAATCCGCTATTCTTGGCAAAGGAGCTACACATTAAAACATAAAAAATGAGCCCATCGTCATGGAGAAGCCAAGGTTCATACGTCAATAGCAACAGCTTTGCTTTCTGAGGCACAAAATGAACGTTTTTGTTTTTTGTCCTATGTGATCAGCGTTCATTCACCTGCTGCAAATGCTGGCTACTCTGTGCTTCTAGTTTTCCTCCATTTTAGTCTCTTTCTTCATTTTTGGAATAAAAGAAATCAAAACGTTTAGTTAGATGATACGATATTCGGTAAGGCCTGCAGTTCATTATATACAGCTGAATTTGTAAGATTTCAAAAGCGCCCACGCAAAAATATAAATAAATCAAATTGAGCATGAAAACCTCTATACAAATAATGCTATATGCTTTAAGTGAGAACTAAGAATAAACGAATAAAAAACACTTAAATAATACGTACATTTCAAAGTTTTATCGATGTATCACGAATTATTCCCAGCAGATGATTGATAAATTAAAATCATCTTTCATCCGCAAGTAGAATATTTTTGAACTATTCATTTACGACCCAAAACGTAAATGTAAATGAATGTTATTGAAATGTAAATTTAAATGAAAGGTTTATTGGTTGGCGAATACACTAAAATATATAACATTGTTTCCTGAGCAGCATTTAATTCCAATTACATATTCGTGAATATTTTCATACTAAATTTCAGCAAAACGTTTGATTTGAAATATCATTTAAAATTTAGCCTTTCACTTTACGAAGCCATTTGCGTAATCGTGGCTATCAGTTTAACGGAGGAACAGTGTTATATTCGAAGAATAACCAACAGCGATCAGTATTATTGCAGGTTGAAAGCAAGCATACAGGTTAACCCCTGGAGCTGACTGTTAATATCCCATGAATACAGTGACGTAGCAACCAGCAATCAGTAAATGAGAAGCCTTCAGTGACAAAAAGAAGAAAGGAATGTCAAATTCTAGCTTATTTATCGACATGGGCCACTGCTTTCCCAATATCTGTCTAGTTTTGGGCACTAATGCTTACCAGAATACTAAATGACAATATATTATCAGTCTCTTGTGGAAGAAAAATCAAATAAACTGAGTAACTTGAAAGAGTCACGTTCTATTTAAAATCATGATATCTTATTTTATACCACTCTTATCAGAACCGAGCAAAATTCGGGATTTGATAGGTTAACTTGTTCCACTTTATAAATTTGCCTTGAACGAAATTTTGAAGTTGATGACTAACAAATATAAATTGTCGGTCAAATGGTTATGAAAGAATCTATAAATTTGTAAGGGCATTGAAAACGAAGATGAACAAAATCTTAAAATAAATGCTCATGGCATAAGCAAATCATACTCTTTCTTTTATTTAAACCAAATATGAAGATAATTATTCATTTTTCACGCATAATGTAAACAGGGCAATCTTAATCAGCATTAAATTGTAAACCTAATTAAACGACCGAATGTTTTCAACCTAACGCTAAATGTATTTACAAAAAGAATTCCATTTAAATATCGTTCCGATTTTTTTTATTCGAGGACTTTTTATTCGAAGGATCGCCCTGTATCACCTAAATAATATGAGCACGTGTGCACATATGCAATTTTATTGAGGTGTAGGCACAATCTGAATAGAATACGTAATCGATCAAAAGTTAAAGTTTTTCTGTTCGAAGCAGTAACCGGGTGATTAATCTTACTTGCCTTAGCAAATTATGGTATAGGGTACAAACAATAAGACCATCCAACCACAACTGTGCGTGTTGGTTTGTCCAAAACTATTTAAAAGATCTGCAAAAGGCGAAGAAATTCATACAGTATACAAATTTATTTATCTTAATTTAAGTTAAAGTCCTCTATGAGGATACGTTTTAAGTTTCAGAAAGCAAATATTTAATTTTCTCTGCATGAAAAACCTGGAATATCATATTATTTTTAAATAAAGATATTTATAATGGCAACTTCAAAACATTTTTGCAAATACACTCATTTTAAAAAACCTCTCATGCTTAAAATAGATCTTTATTATTATGGGATTGTAAGTGAGATAAATTACGTAGAAACAGATATTTACCTATTTCCGTTTCCTAATCACGACTTCGTGAACTATAATTATAATCAAATAGTTGATCGCGTACCCGACGACGTAGTAAAACAAAATGCTGAATCCAACCAATGATAGTGTTACAGAGTCTCGTAAACGTTTGTATGCTTTATCTTCGTCAAATGTACTCTACTGGTAACCTTTCTGCTGAAAATGTTCAGAAAAGGGTTGAAGCGGGAAAAATTAAGGACAAGTTGGCTGATAATTTATAACATATTGTCTGTTTATCAGGGTCAGCCTATAATTGTTTATAGACATTGTGATATTCAGGCACACGAAAATTGATATCGGAATCTTGAATAATAAGCTAACTCAGCTACATTGGATCATGCCTCATACGGGCTTCAGAAAACAGTCTCTCGCCAGGAAAGGTGTCTACATCAGAAAGGAACGGATAATCACTGGCAAACTCACTTCAAAGGCTGCATCATTCTTTGCTTCGTATTAACATTCGATAGTGAATTGTGTTCGGAAAAGCATTTCTTTTTTGTGCTCAGTAAACTATTCGCTTGATAATTTAAGCTACTCGTTAAAACTTAATGCATCCTCGTAGAGATCTTTCTGGCATGGGAAACGCAAATGTTCACGACACGACCACGCGAGAAAATTATTCACCGCTACGGTTAGGACTCGAAACACCAACCTCTCGATAAGCTACCGATGCTCTTGACCGCTCGGCCACGTTCGGGTACCCAGCAGACAAAAAAAAATTAGTATATCCTATAAAAATAATGATCCCTCCTATCTTTGTAAACCGCTTTCGATTTCGTGTGACAAAAACTTACCAGAAATACTCAAGTCAATCTCATCAGACCGAGAAGAACCACAAAGCAGAATATTGAAGAAAGCAGGGCACTACTGGACATTACCAAAACTACGCTAATCAGTGAAGGGCTGGCACACTGTGATGGATGCCGAGGACTCACAACCAGAGATTTGAGATTAGAAGGAGACCTCAATTTCCTATCGAAAATAATATCAGTCCTCATCAAACATAACAAAATTAACTCGCCGAAACACGATGCAAATGAGCTGAAAAAAATCAGCAAGCTAGACCATAATCATCGCAAGGAAACGGTAGAGGCCAATAGACACAACATTAAGCGAAACAAAAAGAGAAAAAGAACGAAGTCATTAGAACAAACCTCTGAGTCAGTTGAAATACAGATGACCAGAAAGAAAATAAACGAGGAGGAAATTATATCTTGCGTTTCCCCAGTTTCGTGAAATCTGGTGCATATAGAATCCGACTGCACAAAAGTAAATCAGCGACCGACGGTCTCTGAAAAGTTGAAAAACAGTAATAGTAAGGTACCTTTAATGCCACGGACGAGCGACAGCAGCATGCTCTCTAAATTTCCATCGAACTACAATGAAGCCGGACATGGTACCCAGCAAAGTAATGGCGGAAAAGTGGCCTGCGACTTATCGACAGACCTAGATGCCACAAACCAAAATTCAGGTTTCCCGGGTGCTATTCGAGCAAACGCATTGTCAGGAGAACTCACGCTGTTTGAAAGGACCATAGAGATGTCTGCAAATCAACCAACAGGCTCACCGATGAAGACCAATCTGAACACAGTATTAAAGACTGTAACAAAGGGCATGATTCAACCTTCCATTGCTAAAAAAAAACAGGATGCAGAAACGAGTTTTTTCCCTGACAGATCATTTTGTCTGGTAGTTCAGGGAGACTCAGAGGCTACTGGGGAAACGCCAAAAGAAAGAGCAAAACAGGATCTGCTGACATTTCAAAATTTATTGAATGATACGCAAGAAACTGGATTGACAGTCGACGTCAAAAAGATCTTTCGATTGGGGCCTCTCGTTACAAATGAAACGCATGAGGTTTGACCAAGACCATTAAAAGTCGTCTTGGGGAGCAAACAGCAGGAAGATCTATTGCTCTCTCGAAAGTCCCGACTACGAAAGAATCATCGTGGAGTTTTTTTTCAGCCGGATTACTCTCTTACCGATCGGATGAAAATGAGGAAACTGGTAGCAGAATTGAAAAGACGTCAATACGAGGGGGAACAAAACTTGGAAATTGTAGACAACAAAATCGTCAAAACGGTGCGCTCCTTTCTATGGGAACATCCGGTGAAATTGACGGTAACCACGCCGGTCAAAAGCCCTACCAAATGCCTAAAGATTTGAACCCAGACAGGAGACTGGATATATCTTGTGAAATATCCAGCAAAAATCGCCACGTGGAAGAAAGAACTAAAAATCTTCAGAAATCGAGGGAAGAAAACAAGATTAAAATGATGTACACAAATGTGCAAAGTCTATTGAACAAAATGGATGAAATTAAACTGGTCGTGGACCATTTACAGCCTGACTTCATAGCTCTAACTGAAACATGATTAAATGAACAAATCGCAGACACAGAAGTCAGAATAGACGGTTTTCAGCTTATCCGCATAGATAGAAACGGACGTATGGGGTGGTGGAGTCGCAATGTTCATACGAGAAGGCATTGACTTCATTCCGGATGGGCCCTCGCCAAATAGGATCTAGTCTTGCGAAATACTTTATTGTAAACTGAAAGTCCCAAACCAGCCAGACCTCCATATTGTCGTGGTATATCGAACCCCAGGACAGCGAACGGACACGGACGAAGCACTCATCACAGAGGTAAAGCAAATCTGCCGTAGAAAACACTTATTATTACTTGGAGATTTCAACGCTCCCGATATCGATTGGGTGTCAATGTACTGCTCGTGATCAGAAAATTCATTCGAACAGAAATAACTTCAGTTGGTAACTGACGAGTTTCTTACCCAACATGTCTCAATGGCGATGCGGTTCCGACATGGGCAGCAGTCAATCTGTTTGGATCTTATCATTAGTAGAGACGAGAATTGCATCCTTGCATTAAGTTCTTACGTGCCGTTTGGACGAAGTGATCATTGTGTTCTTGCTTGGAAGTACAGTCATTTTTCTGTACCCAAACGTCGTGCAGTTAGGGAGAGAAATGTATGGAAAGGGGATTATCCCAAAATAGAAGAATTACTGAATGGGATAGACTGGAGCCCTGCACAGGTACCTGACCCAAATGCTGCCTGGTTCTTCATTAGTTAATTGATTCAGCAGATGGTAGAGAAATTCTGCCCACTTAAAAGGCGATCGTACGTCCCCCGACCCGAGTGGGTGACATCGGAAATAAAAAGGAATCTCAAGAAGAAAAGAAGGCTGTGGAGAACATATGCCAGATATCAAAAACCTGAACATTTTTCCACTTTTAAGAAACAGCGAAATCGGTGTCGGAATCTTCTGAGAAAATAATGATCAGCCTTTGAGTCAGAAATAGTCAAAGACATACCAAGAAATTCGAAAAGGTTTTTTGCTTACGTTAATAAGGCAAAACGAATGCCCGACTGCATTCCTTGTCTTAAAGACAATCAGGGAAACAGGTTAACTGATAACTCTGATAAGACCAGCCTCTTATCCAATTTCTTGTGTCCGTGTATACCGAGGAACCACCTTTTGCCGAGGACGAATACTACAGTACTGCCACATCTACAAACAAAATAAGCACGGTGTCGTTCCCAATGGACACAATAAGAAAAACTCTGAAACAGCTTCAGCCCACTTAATCACCTGGCCCAGATGGTATATCCGCAAAAGTTCTCAATGAACTCACGGACTAGCTGGCCTCTCCGCTCTCCAAGATATTTGAAAGTTCGATTGAGGCGGGGGCTCTGCCTACCGAGTGGAAGATAGTCAACATAAACCCCATCTATAAAGGAGGAGAGAGGACATCACCAAACAGTTTCCGACCAGTCAGCCTCACAAGTATCTGTTGCAAAATGATGGAGAAGATAATCAAAACGGAACTGATGAGGCATATTGAAGAGAATAACTTGCTAAGTTCATATCAACATGGATTTCGAAGTGGTCGATCCTGCCTCACAAATCTGCTCACATCCATGGAAAGTTGGACAAAACCATTAGAAATGGGTTTGTCAGTCGATGCGGTCTACATTGACTTTAGCAAAGCCTTTGGCAGGGTTCCACACAAACGTCTGATATTTAAGCTCCGTCAAATGGGTGTGACTGGCAACCTACTCAAATGGTTGACCGACTTTCTCACAGACAGGTGCCAGCGTGTTTGTATTGGAGATGCCAAGTCTCACTTGGAAACCCTTCACAGTGGAGTTCCGCAGGGCAGCGTTCTGGGTCCCATTTTGTTTCTGATATACGTGAACGACTGCCATTATTAACATTATTAACATAATAATTATAACATAAGGTATTCCTGTGAGTCCTGACTCCGGAAGTGCGAGCGCATGCATACTTTGCATTTGGGCATCCAATCGATGGCAAAGAAGGATGATTAAGGGACTTTGAGAAATACGCAGCCATTTCGTTTGACCCCGTCTTTATGTATATATGTATGTGAGGGTTACGGTCGTAGCCCATGCTGGCCCTAGTTATGCAAAGTGGAAATTATAAATGCAAGTTTATATGATCAGTATAGAAAGCATTCATGTGTAAGGTTTAAGGAAAATGTTTGAATAAAATTTGTTGTGATGCGATACATCTAAATTGAAATTATGACGTAACGCTCATGGCTGGTAGGAGAACTTTCTGCAGTGAGAGTTGGCAGGTATCAATTATTAAGCAATCCAATTGCCGTTTCAACACACTCACGGTTACTGACATTAATATTTCGCTTGGGAGTGAATTCCACGGGTCGAGCAACCCACTGACTGGAAGAAAACGTTCGTTGATCTAGGCGCATGCATTCGCGTTTTACTTTGTATGAGCGCCCGCGCAGATGATTCATGTTTGTAAATTCAAATAAATCTCCTGATTTCAGCGATCAGACATGTCCGTGGATAATGTGCAATGTCCATAGCAAGTCACACCTCGATTGTCTATCGGATATACTAAACAAGTTACGCTTGATTAGTCGTTCTAGATATAACGCGGTCCTACCACCATCTACAAGTTTTGTCGCCCATTGTTGCGTGATCTCCATCATATTTCCCTCTTTCTTCATCCAGGACAGCTAGGCTGGCATTTCCTTTTCCCAAACGAGGTCTAACAAACGAGCTGAAGATGTGCACCAACAGTTCGGTAGAAAGCACTATGAAAGCACGCGATTTAGAATGGCGTTTTAAAGTTTTCCGAGGGCAGAAGCTTTGAAGCTGTTCATATACCTAGATGAATGTCTGTATGCATGTTTTCCAGTGGTGTCCCATTTATACATTATTGATGTTTGGGAAAAGGTTTCCGCCCTGATTTTAAGCATAAGACAACATGTTTTTGTATAGCAAACGCCAAAGGCCACTTGTTGGACCTTACCAGCAGTTTATGAAGGTTTTCTTTTAGTTTCTGCGTGGCGTTAGCAAAGCTTATGTTTTTTTTCAGGTTTCGGTGTCGTATCCAAGCAATATGGCAGCACAGCCAAGATTACCAATGCAGTATTTTATATAAATGAGGACATAATATTGAAAACCGTGGAAAACCACTTTCTACTATTATCCACTTGGGCTCTGTGGTACCAAAGAGTATATCTTGCAGTCTGCAATACAGAAATCGTTTATACACTGAAAAACGTTCCCTGGATACTGACGAGGTACGCTGTTAAATTCCTACTTTAAATGAACGAGAATGAGGTCAACTTGATGGCCCTGGTCTTTATTGTTTATTCATTTTCAGATGTGTCATAAAGAGATGGCATGCAGGGTGTTCACTCAAAAATTGACGTGATTACATACAGCAAATTATTTTTCATTAAACTTCCTGCTAAGAAGCTTTACAAAACCACCTTAAAAAACTTATGTACTTACAAAAAAATATACCGAAACATTTGGCTCAAAGTTTTGCGACTTTTGATATATATCGACAGTGTACTAAAGAATGTTGCACTGGCAAATGATAATTGGCAATCCATTACTTTGGCACACTTACGAGATTTAACTCTTTGGTTTTCTGGATAGTCCACACATTCAATGGTGTGTAGGACTGACATTCCACTCTCATGCTCAACACCACTGCCACTGACGCATGCTACCCTCGAATGCCAAGTCATGGGTACTCGCACGATGCAACCTCCACTCACGAATGTGTCTATCTCAGGCTTGCAATGCCATGACGCCGAGCATTATTTCTCTCTTCCTCCGTTATTCGCAATTACTTCCATACTTCACATCTGTCTGAACAGAAAAATGGCTGACAAGCATAACAAGAGCACCCGCCTGAAGAGATAATTTGTGGCAACTGATTTTAGAGCCTCGTGTAAGCTCCATCGTTCAATGAAATCGGGTCTAAGCTGATAAGTCTTCATTGAGTTTTGATTTGGGAAGCCTTCGGGTTTTCGACCAAACTACATTAACATAGGTTTCGACAGGTTCGAAATAGTTCACGCAAATGTTTTTATGCATGATGGGCTGATGGAGCAGACGAAAGCAGGATTTATTTATAACTTTCTGATCCCCTAGCGATGCTTAAACTCCTCCGTGCCTTGTGGTTGTAAAGTTAATACAAAATTGAAGAAAATGAACTAAAGAAAAGCTGACGGGAAAATAAACTTTAACGTTTCTCGCGCCCATTTTTCGATTTAAGTGAGAACTTCGCAGAAAAACCGAAAGGTACCGGAACAAGAAATACGATGTTTTCAGGTGTAATGTCATCCCACTCCTCTCAAACCACATAATGCAGCTCTCCAACGCTGGTTAATTTAATCCTGATTGGGATCTCGAGTTTCCAGCATACAGCGACAAAACTAATCGTCTGCCAATATCAGATAAGCTGGGATATGAAAATCTGCATTGGCTATTATTTAGGATAACAGGGCTTTTAAACGTTATCTTCTTTGTTATGAACACTGTGGCTTTCAGTAACCATGAAATTACATTGGAATTCTTCACAAGAGAAAAATGTCAGCAGTCGTTATGTTCACGAGGCAGTTGATGGTATGGTAGTCTCAACATCATGAAAGGTTCTCTAGTTGCACTCGAGTGAATGGCGAAATGTTCCAGATTTTTATCCTCAAATAAAAACCACTTATGTAAGCTGGAGGTTTGTTTTTGAATTTTGTAGAGGACTCACGTAACTCCATATTGTACTTTATGGCAAAATAAATTGGCGCAGGGTTCCTCCATTGGTTTGCCGTTAAAAATCAAGACTGCTCGTAGGGGTGCTAGATCATTGTGCTTGGCTGCGCACAAATTTTGCTGAGCTTGCTATGAAAGAAAAAATTACTGGAGGACGGGAAGGGGTTGTTTTAATAAATTGTGCAGCTTGTTAAATCACGCTGTAATAGCTTTTGCTTATTTTGCGTCATTCTAGCACCAGCCTACACTGTTAAAATCTGCAGGTAGCACTGATGACATCTGCCTGGCGAAAACGTCTTATAGCTGCTGCTTCTAATAAAAACTGCCCTCGATCCTGGGGTATAAAAGTAACTCCACGATTTAACGGAATTGAAAACTAATGCAGAGGAAGTTAAAATAATTAAGAATCCTGCCGCAAACTGTGGGGCTATGTAGCATCTTGCCATGGGTATGAGGGAAAGATAGAAATGGACTGCTGCTGGATCTCAGTATTAAAGAAGTAGATGCGATCGCTGTGACATGAGCTTTACTCGCCTGAATTTTCGGTTTCCAACTATAACTAATCCCCAGAGACAGTATTAGATACGTGTTGCAGTGTTCCCGCATATATCTTGCGTTAATTATATATAACTATGTCCTTTCGATTATTTTTACATTCACTATAGTTTCAGTAAGCAGTAACTTAGAGGTGAGACAGCTAAGCTCAAGGGGGGTACCTAATTTTCAAATGATGTTTGTGCATGTAAATGCGTTGCCAAGTTTCTGTTTCGAAATTAAATAACTTTTGCATGGAAGCGAGACGCACTGTGTCCCTCATAAGCGCAGCTGCACTAATTACGTAGACTAAAAATTGAGTTATCACGAGTTACGTTATACCTTCGTATACGCTACCGCTTATGATATATAGTTTCCTTTGTCTTGATACGGACCTTTTCAACACATAGATTCTTTTCTGCTGCCAGCGTCTTTTCCACTTTTTGAGTTGTCAACCCGTCGGTTTGTGTACATAATTTTCTATACTAAAACATCCGACGCCAGCGCCATATCTGAAAGGCTTATCTGTTGTTATTCTAGTTTCAGTTAACCACCTTTTTGATTCGTCCGTGTTGTTTTGGTAGAAAATGCGTCTCAAATACCCTTTGTCCTTTGCTTTAAATAACTTTTCATTTTCATTTAATTACTTTTTTATTATTTTGCTTTCTATTATCGGGAATAATGAAAGTTCTTTCCTGTGTTAAAAGCAGTGGTATATCTGAACAAAAATTAACAATTTCACATAATAAATGACGTGGTTTTTGACACCCGCCAGTTATTTGCGCAGTTACTTACGACAGATCTGGCATAAGTAGATCTAAGAACGTTCACATAATAAAGTTTACTGAGTAGTCCAATCACAAAAGTTCCTTGGAGTAACTAAAGAAGAAACATCGTCATTAGATGTGCAATTTCCATTATAATTATGGCTATGGTCTGCTTTGAAATTTGGCTAAAGAAAAAGTCGAGTTTATGGAGCATAGTTATCATACCAATAAGAGAATAAATAGTGTTGAAAGATTGGAGGTGACGCGGTTGGTGTCATTGCTCTACCTCAGCAGACAGAAACTCACCCGATGCAATGACCGGAAGTAGTTTAAGTGGTTAAAACCTGAATTTAGGCAGTTCGGAAATCGCAATCGATGCAGCGGCTTTATAGCTGAACGTCACACATGACTCATCGCAGAGATGACATTTGTTACTCTTTTAGTTGTTATGAAACTGTTTAAGATGTGGTGCAATCGCAACCTCCGATGCACCCGAAAGGATCATCTGCACAGTATTCGGTCGGTATATTAGTGTAATGAACGCGTCAGGCGTCGCTTCGAAGATTCTTTTGTGAGAAGTCACCTCATAGGACAAATAAAGCATGGTATTTCTTTAAGTAACTTATCCGCCACGAGATACTCAGTTAGCATTGCCATTATTTACACACAACCCGATATCTTATAGAAAGGGTCAGACAGTTTAACACATAATGCACCATCACCCACTTATTCCTTTTCAATTAAAACTGTCAAATACTACGATTTATTTGTATTTTATGAATGATACTCACTTGAGCAGGAAAAACATGGAGGTTTAAGGAACAACTACAGCAATTATGCGATGTTTTCAGCCGTATTTACCGCACTTGAATTGCGTCAAAAAGGTTAGGCAGTAGGGTGACCACATGAATGACACCTTTGTGATTGTAACTGCACAAACCGATGTAAAAGTTATCTTAGACGCTGTGAGACAGGTACGTCTGGTTTTTAAAATTTTAGATGGAAAGTAGTTGGTTCGAAACCCCTGCGTGGATATTCTCCTTAACATGAGGACCCGAATGTACCGTTCAAAGAAGCGTACAACCGAAGAAAAAGCTGACCTGGAAATTATATTAATTTTTCGCAGTGTCATCCACCTTAACCATCAACGCGATTTCGTCCGTTGCATGGCCGTAAAGGTTATAAAAATTTATTGGGCAGACAGTATCAAGAATGGAATTGGGATATCTAGTACTTATCCCAATTGGAAAGATATCCTGACCAACTTAACTTAAATACTTTTATCAAAGCACAGGAAATGCCACTATGTTAACAGCCAAGGAAGAGCATTATGGAGTCAACCGAGAAGTCTGCTGCAACGTCACCCATAAAATCCCTAGTACCATCATTTCTGTGTCATGGATTCCTTTGCTTACCAGTTGTGACATTGGGTTACATATCCTTCTCTTGCCGTCTTAAGTTACAAGCTGATAGCAATAAGGGACCATTGCGCATAGACGGTAAATTTGGGGCGGAGATGTTAGGATGCGCTGAGGCGGAAACAGAAGTGGGGGCAGCACCATGCCGGGTTTAGAAAGCCAAATCTCCGTGAGGACGGTTCAGTATGAGTTGTTTTCAAGTGATGGATTATAACCACATGCCATTGGAAAACGTGAACTGCTAACTGGTACGTGGGAGAATGAGGAAAGGGCCCTCATAGGACCATTGTTATGGCTTATGAACGCTAGCAACGTGTCCCAACACAGAAGAAAATTTCAGCAAGCTAGGATCAAGGGAAGTGATCCCACTTTACTCTTATCAGCTGGGGCTCTTTGGAATATTTAAAATACCAAAGAAATGTTAGAATTCCTTCTAGCCCTGTCCTCCTGGGTTAGGACAGCGGAAGGAAATTAGGCCCTTAGTGATACTCATTTGCCTTGCCTTTGGACTCTGTATAACACGTTACTACCTTACACTGTCATGGTATTCTAATTTAAAATCAAGCAGTTTATCTTCAATAATCTTTTTAGAGTGGTTTAGTACCATTAGCCATTATATTAAGCACGCAATTAACGAATGAGGTTACTGAAAGCCGATTATTAACTTGATTTTATAATGGCATGCATAGTATAAAAATTGCACAAGGGCCTGCATCCGTGGATTCGCTCTTCTTGTGTTAAGCGAAAGTTGCGTATAGGTCACGGCTTTCGGAACCCGTTTCGTAGAGTTAACTCAAATTTTGGATGGAATAGGTACCATGCCGTGTGACAGACGGCCTTGCGCTGAATGCCGTGGCGGTGCCTATTTATGTGTCCTACACTTACGCCTAACATTTACCCTAACACTACACTCAACCTACACCTTAACCTCAATTCTAACTGCAACTCTAATCCCCTTGGAATTTAGCGCAAGGCATAATACGGACAGGTACTCATTGCTGTATAAAAAGCGACTTTGTTCTGAGTTTTCAAGCACCCTGTTGTAATTGATGAAGTTAAAAGATCCCCAAAAAATGAGATGCCAATGAGATGCTCTTCAGTGAAAATTCCTTTATTCCACTCCATTATTCCACTACCTATCATGTTGCGAGTCTGAATCATTCTTCAGAAGGAGCTTAGTTATGTTCATCTACAACTATTTTTAATTATTGGTGCTTTTTGGTTCTTCGTCATCAAGTATTGGAGTTTTAATTTCCTAAGTATTTAATCAATGAAATTGGAGGGAATTCTTTATATCAAACATTTTCAGGTTTGGTCGAAAAATTGATATAAATAGCCGGAGTGAAATCCATCAGTTTCAATGCATTGATCTCCTAGTATACTTATCCTTCAGAGAAACCTCGACATCATAAAAATACTCATTGATTTCCCATGGTCATCTCAGCTGTATGATGGATTAATGAAGGAAACCTATGGATTCCAGCGCGAAAATGCATATATACGTACGTACCGAGCCTAAAGAGGTTTGTGTCGAAGGATTTACTACAAGGTTTTTGCATTTATTTCTGAGAAAATTTGAATTTTTAACAGAAAAACTGGGATGTGTGACAGGAAGCACAGGGGGGGCTCTGTAGGGCTCACTGATGAACAGAAGCCCTCGTAGCTGCGTCAAGCAGCAGCAAGGCCTGATGCTTAACCATCGAGAATTTTCCTCATGGCATTTGAGAATTTCGTTCTATAAGGCAAAGGGGCACCAGCGTTTAATTATATGGTTTCATAAACAGGACGCGGAAAATGAAATTAACCGTCCGAATGGCCCTGAGGATAATTCTAGGAAAGGTGAATTTTCCCAACCACTAGCCCTAACAAATAGTTAAGGTGTACCCCTTATTTAACCCTTACCCTACACCTCAACTCTTCGTTTACTTCCCAATCCAAACTCAACCAGCAAAAGTCCTTACCTTACCTCAAAGATCACCATAACCCTTATATGCAACATAACCCCAGAATTAATCCTAAGCCTATTTGCTTTGGAATGTTGTCCTAAAAACACATGTATTGCAGGTGGTTCCTGTTCTCATCTCCTGTTAAGGGGGCCATATAAATCCTCCCTTCCAAAGTGACTATTGGTTTTCAATTTGTTCATTTGTTTCGCCACATGAGAGCTGCAATTATGTTTGCCTGTTTGCAGATTTCAATCATCTTTATACGGTTGACGTTTAGAATATGAATTGAACTACGCCGGCCTTCTCAAATAACAACAAAATATGTGCCTATTCCGTAGATGTACATAGGACAGTTTGAAACAACGTCAAGACTGTTATGCAACCAAAGCCATCTCAAAAAGTTAGAGCATCCACAGTATATGTACGAGTGCTTATCCTTGGGTATTTTACTGGATCCGAACATACGCTCCTTCCGGTTCTGTCTTGAAGTGAAGCGGTGCTATGATGGGTCCGGTTACATTTGAATCACCACCTGGCAGACTGTCCATCTCTTGTATTGTAGCTACTGATAATGCAGAAAGGATTACTTGTGGAGGACGAATCCATCTTTCCTTATATGTAAGGCGAATACCATCCCCGAAATTGTATACGCCAGAAAAAGTGAAAATATAATAACTAATATATAAAACGAAGCTTATTGTCAAATTCTACGAAGGTTGTTTTTCGACTTTTACGGGAGAATTTTTAACCTCCTAAAGTAAAATTCTTTTCGTCACTTCAATACTCCCCTCCCATAAGAATGGAGTTTAAAATGTAATTTGAGGAAAACATAGAAGTGTTAGGCATAATGTACGATTTGGGTACGATCAGGGAACCGGAAACGACGACCACTGCGCGTAAGGGGTGGAGTGGACGACGAATAAGTCTATCCTTATATGTAAGGCGAATACCATCCCCAAAATTAAATACGCCAGTAAAAGTGAAAAGAAAATAAGAAGTCACAGGTGAGAGTTGGGTACCAGTTAGAGGCGGCCCCAGGAGCATTCACCATCTGCGCGAGACAAATGGAGCGACCAAATGCTATCTGTGTGGTGCTTCCCCTAACTAGTACCCCTACACCCCCCTACACACCGCTATACACCACAATTCACGTACCGTGTCTCACCAAAGACAGGCTTCGCCACAGTATTAGGTGTGCATGTTCTTGCATGTTCGCTTCGACCGCCACGTGGACACTGGCAACCCCAATGCCATACCAGCGGCCTATGCAGGGTACGGTGTTTTTACTGAGGATTTTCATTGATGGGCATATGACCGAATATGGCTAGATGACGGTTAAATGGGCTGAAAAAGTGTGGCCAGGAGACAAACGTGTGACAAGTGTATATGGGGTCTCGCGGCACTGGTTCACCGTCCCAGAGCGATGGACTCGCAATTGACCGTCCAGAGCGATGTCTGTTTCCAATGTTCGAAGGCGAGGTAAGACAATGTCTACGAAGATAGTGGTTCATGAATTGCTGCTGTTAGTGGAGCAAGTAGTGCATATGAGAGAGTTTTCGGGTGTGGGCGGTGGATTGCTCATGGTGACATTACGATGAATGCCGCTGTTTGCATGCCCATTTGGTCAAACAAACCCATGTCGTGTCTGAATGTCCTATGGTTGGGTGAACTCGGGGGCACCTAGCAATTGTTTTTCGGTCTCAACCCAATGAATTCGCAGGTGAGCGACCAGCCGATGCGCGATGTGAATGTGCGTTCACACCGGGACAAGTTGTGCTTGAATCCACACTGTCGGTGGAAGTGGTTATGATGGCGATTTTTGGCGATATGATAAAGGTGGCCTCAACAGTTATGTTTTTTTGTGAGATGATGGATCATTTAGTTATTTCGACATTGCACTGGTTCCGGAAATGACCGCTGTGGGTGAGTCGTGTACGAACTGTTCAGCTGATAACGCATAGGTAATTGCATGGGTTGTGTGCTAATATGATTTCTCCGCGGCCTCTTATTCATTCAAGTTTCTCTTTGATTGTAAAACCGCTGTTCAGCTGGTTTCCTAGGAAGCTTTCGCATTTTGCCTTTTATGAACGTCCGCGCAGGTGAGTCATGTTTGTAAATTCAAAGAAATCTCCTGATTTCAGTGAACAGACATGTCCGTGGATAATGTGGAATGTCCATAGAAGCTCACACCTCAATCGTCTATCGGACATACTAAACAAGTTAAGCTTGATCAGGCGTTCTGGATATGACGGAGTCATAACACCGTTTTCCGGTTTTGTCGCCCATCGTTACGCGGGCTCCCTCGGATTACCGTCTTTCTTCATCCAGGGCATCCACGCTGGCATTTCGTATCCCAAAAGAGGTCTAACAAAAGAGCTGAAGATGCGCACGAACAGTTCGGTAGGAAGGACTATGAAAGCCCGCCTGGTCAAATGCATGATGTTCGCCGCTTTAGAATGGCGTTTTAAAGTTTTCCGAGGGCAGAAGCTTTGAAGCTGTTCAGATACCTAGATGTATGTCTGTATGCATGTTTTCATACAGTATTGATGTACGGGAAAACGTCTCCGTCCAGATTCCAAGCATAAGACTACATATTTTGGTATAGCAAAGGTCAAAAGCCACTTTTTTGGACCATACCGCCAAGTTAGGAATGTTTTCTTTTAGTTTCTGCGTGGCGTTAGCAAAGCTAATGATTTATTCCGATTTTGGTTTCGTCTGCAAACATTCTGGCAGCACAGCTAAGATTACGAATGCATTCGTTTATATAAATGAGGACCTAATACTGAAAACCATGGAACACCAATTTCTACTATCATCCACTTGGGCTCTGTGGTACCAAAGATTATGTTTTGCGGTCTGCAATACAGAAATCATTTATGCACTGAAAAACTTTCCCGTGGATACTAATGAGGTACGCTGTTAAACGCCTACTTAAGATGAACAAGAATGAGGTCAACTTGATGGCCCTGGCCTTTATTGTTTATCCATTTTCAGATGTGGCATGCAGGATGTTCACTCAAAAATTGACTCGATTTCATACAGCATTCATTTCTTTGGCACAATTACGAGATTTGACTCTTCGGTTTTCTGAATGGCTCACACATTTAATCGTGAGTAGGTTTGACAGTCCGCTATCCCGATCAGCGCCACTACCGCTGACGCATGCTGCCCTCGACTGCCAAGTCCTGAGAACTCGCACGATACAGCCTCCACTCACGAGTATGTCTCCATCTCAGACTTGCAATGTAATGACGCCGAGCAATATTACTCTCTACCTCAGTTATTCGCAATTACTTACATACTTCACGTCTGTCTGAACAGTAAAAATGGCTGACAAGCCTGATAACATCCCTCGCCTGAAGAGATAACTTGTAACGAATGGAGGCGAATGTCGGTATTCCAGGAGTGTGTTAAGTGAAGAAGAAGAAGAAGAAGGTTGTCCGTTCACCGGAATCATGGCGTTATTCGTATGAGCTTTCAAACTCTTACTGGAGTCCAGCGTCAGAGATAAAACAGCAACATAAATTAGTAACATTGATAGGAGGGACAGGGGCCAATCAGATACCAGTGGCGCCAGTCCGGAGGTTACTGCACAGGACCCTGTATGCCGGCGTCTGATCGATAAATAGATTGACAGAGTTGCCTGCGCAGACCCAAGCTTCAATCACTTCTCGGATTGTCTTGCATCTGGCGTGGGTGATATATCTTCGTGGCTGCGAAGTTAAACTCGTGACCCCGTTCGTAGGTGTGGGCAGCCAATTGCGATAAGCCGTCACCCCGTCTCACAGCAAGCTTATGCTCGTGTATGCGCGATCCAAGCATACATCCAGTCTGCCCTGTGTTGTTGCAGGAACTGTTTTGGCACGAGATGCAATTTCCTTGAATCTCATGACCTTACTGCGCAGGGTAGCTTTGGGTCGGTGAGCAATTCCAACACCAAAACCCGCAAAAAAATGCGCTCGGTCGCTTTTGACACGTTCTTGAGCAGGCTTCACTGAGTTCTGATTTGGGAAACCTTCGTGTTTTTCAACCAAAATACATTAACATAGGTTTCGACAGGTACGAAATAGTTCACGCAAAGGTTTTTCTGCACGCTGGCTGATTGAGCAGACGAAAGCAGGTTTCATTAATAACTTTGTGACCCCTAGCGACGTTTGAACTCCTCCGTGCTTTGTGGGTGTAATATTAATATAAACTTGAAGAAAATGAACTAAAGAAAACCCGATGGAAAACACACTTTCAGTTTCTGCGCCCATTTTTTGTTTTGTTTTAAGTGAGAACTTCGCATAAAAACTGAAAAGTACCGGAACATGAAATTCAGGTGTAATGTCATCAGGACGTTCTTTCGCCTCCACTCCTCTCAAACCACCTAATGCAGGTCTCCAACGCTGGTTAATTTAACCCTTACTTGGATCTCGAGTTGCCAGCATACAGCGACGCATCTAATCGTCGGCCCATATCAGCTTAGCTAGTATATGAAAATCTGAATTGGCTATGATTTAGGTTACCAGGGCTTTAAACGGTACCTTCTGTGTAATACACACTGTGGCTTACAGTAACCGTTAAATAAGATTGGAATTCTTTACAAGAGTAAAATCGCAGCAGTCGTTCTGCTCACGAGACAGTTGATGGTACGGTAGTCTCCAACATCATGAAAGGTTCTCTAGTTGCACTCGAGGGAACGGCGAACTGTTCCAGCTTTTTATCCTCAAACATAAGCCACTTATGTAAGCTGGTAGGTTTGTTTTTATGTTTTGTAGAGTATTCACGTAAAGCTGTATTCTATTTTAGGGGTAAAAAAATTTGCGCAGGGTTCCTCTATTGGTTTGCTGTAAATATCAAGGCTGGTTGTAGGTGTGCTAGACTGCTGTGCTTGGTTGCGCACAAATTTTACTGAGCTTGCAACAACTGGAAAATTACTGGAGGACGAGGATGAGTTTTTTTTTAATAAACTCGACAGCTTGTAAAAAGCATGGTGTTAGAGCCGTCGCTTATTTTGCGTTATTCTAGCACCAGCCTACACTGTTAAAATCTGCAGGTAGCACTGATGACATCTGCCTGGCGAAAACGTCTTATAGCTACTGCTTCTAATAAAAACTGCCCTCGATCCTGGGGTATAAAAGTAACTCCGCGATTTAACGGAATTGAAAGCTAATGCAGGGGAACTTAAAATAATTAAGAATCCTGCCGCAAACTTTGGGGCTATATAGTATCTTGCCATGGGTATGAGAGAAAGATAGAAATGGTTAACTGCTGGATCTCAGTATTTGAGAAGAAGTAGATTCGATCGCTGTGACAAGAGCGTTACTCGCCTGACGTTTCGCCTTCCCACTAAAACTAATCCTCAGAGACAGTATTAGATACGTGTTTCAGTGTTCCCGCATATATCTTGCGTTAATTATCTATAACTATGTCCTTTCGATTATTTTTACATTCACTACAGTTTCAGTAAGCAGTAACTTAGAGGTGAGACAGCTAAGCTCAAGGGGGTACCTAATTTTCAAATGATGTTTGTGCATGTAAATGCGTTGCCAAGTTTCTGTTGCGAAATTAAATAACTTTCGCATGGAAGCGAGACGCACTTTGTCCCTCATATGCGCAGCTGCACTAATTACGTAGACTAAAAATTGAGTTATCACGAGTTACGTTATACCTTGGTATACGCTGCCGCTTATGATATTTAGTTTCTGTTGTCTTGATACGGACCTTTCCAACACAGAGATTCTTTTCTGCTGCCAGCGTCTTTTCCACTTTTTGAGTTGTCAACCAGTCGGTTTGTGTACATAATTGTCTATACTAAAACATCCGACGCCAGCGCCATATCTAAAAGGCTTATCTGTTGTTATTCTAGTTTCAGTTAACCACCTTTTTGATTCGTCCGTGTTGTTTTGGTAGAAAATGCGTCTCAAATACCCTTTGTCCTTTGCTTTAAATAACTTTTCATTTTCATTTAATTACTTTTTTATTATTTTGCTTTCTTTTAAAGTTCTTTCCTGTGTTAAAAGCAGTGATAGATCTGAACAAAAATTAACAATGTCACATAATAAATGACGTGTTTTTTGACACCCGCCAGTTATTTGCACAGTTACTTACGACAGATCTGGCATAAGTAGATCCAAGAACGTTCACATAATAAAGTTTACTGAGTAGTCCAATCACAAAAGTTCCTTGGAGTAACTAAAGAAGAAACATCGTCATTAGATGTGCAATTTCCATTATAATTATGGCTATGGTCTACTTTGAAATTTGGCTAAAGAAAAAGTCGAGTTTATGGAGCATAGTTATCATACCAATAAGAGAATAAATAGTGTTGAAAGATTGGAGGTGACGCGGTTAGTGTCATTGCTCTACCTCAGCAGACAGAAACTCACCCGATGCAATGACCGGAAGTAGTTTTAGTGGTTAAAACCTGAATTTAGGCAGTTCGGAAATCGCAATCGATGCAGCGGCTTTATAGCTGAACGTCACACATGACTCATCGCAGAGATGACATTTGTTACTCTTTTAGTTGTTATGAAACTGTTTAAGATGTGGTGCAATCGCAACCTCCGATGCACCCGAAAGGATCATCTGCACAGTATTCGGTCGGTATATTAGTGTAATGAACGCGTCAGGCGTCGCTTCGAAGATTCTTTTGTAAGTAGTCACCTCATAGGACAAATAAAGCATGGTATTTCTTTAAGTAACTTATCCGCCACGAGATACTCAGTTAACATTGCCATTATTTACACACAAACCGATATCTTATAGAAAGGGTCAGACAGTTTAACACATAATGCACCATCACCCACTTACTCCTTTACAATTAAAACTGTCAAATACTACGATTTATTTGTATTTTATGAATGATACTCACTTGAGCAGGAAAAACATGGAGGTTTAAGGAACAACTACAGCAATTATGCGATGTTTTCAGCCGTATTTACCGCAGGGTTTCAACACTTGAATTGCGTCAAAAAGGTTAGGCAGTAGGGTGACCACATGAATGACACCTTTGTGATTGTAACTGCACAAACCGATGTAAAAGTTATCTTAGACGCTGTGAGACAGGTACGTCTGGTTTTTAAAATTTTAGATGGAAAGTAGTTGGTTCGAAACCCCTGCGTGGATATTCTCCTTAACATGAGGACCCGAAGGTACCGTTCAAAGAAGCGTACAACCGAAGAAAAGCTGACCTGGAAATTATATTAATTTTCGCAGTGTCATCCACCTTAACCATCAACGCGATTTCGTCCGTTGCATGGCCGTAAAGGTTATAAAAATTTATTGGGCAGACAGTATCAAGAATGGAATTGGGATATCTAGTACTTATCCCAATTGGAAAGATATCCTGACCAACTTAACTTAAATACTTTTATCAAAGCACAGGAAATGCCACTATGTTAACAGCCAAGGAAGAGCATTATGGAGTCAACCGAGAAGTCTGCTGCAACGTCACCCATAAATCCCTAGTACCATCATTTCTGTGTCATGGATTCCTTTGCTTACCAGTTGTGACATTGGGTTACATATCCTTCTCTTGCCGTCTTAAGTTACAAGCTGATAGCAATAAGGGACCATTGCGCATAGACGGTAAATTTGGGGCGGAGATGTTAGGATGCGCTGAGGCGGAAACAAAAGTGGGGGCAGCACCATGCCGGGTTTAGAAAGCCAAATCTCCGTGAGGACGGTTCAGTATGAGTTGTTTTCAAGTGATGGATTATAACCACATGCCATTGGAAAACGTGAACTGCTAACTGGTACGTGGGAGAATGAGGAAAGGGCCCTCATAGGACCATTGTTATGGCTTATGAACGCTAGCAACGTGTCCCAACACAGAAGAAAATTTCAGCAAGCTAGGATCAAGGGGAAGTGATCCCACTTTACTCTTATCAGCTGGGGCTCTTTGGAATATTTAAAATACCAAAGAAATGTTAGAATTCCTTCTAGCCCTGTCCTCCTGGGTTAGGACAGCGGAAGGAAATTAGGCCCTTAGTGATACTCATTTGCCTTGCCTTTGGACTCTGTATAACACGTTACTACCTTACACTGTCATGGTATTCTAATTTAAAATCAAGCAGTTTATCTTCAATAATCTTTTAGAGTGGTTTAGTACCATTAGCCATTATATTAAGCACGCAATTAACGAATGAGGTTACTGAAAGCCGATTATTAACTTGATTTTATAATGGCATGCATAGTATAAAATTGCACAAGGGCCTGCATCCGTGGATCGCTCTTCTTGTGTTAAGCGAAAGTTGCGTATAGGTCACGGCTTTCGGAACCCGTTTCGTAGAGTTAACTCAAATTTTGGATGGAATAGGTACCATGCCGTGTGACAGACGGCCTTGCGCTGAATGCCGTGGCGGTGCCTATTTATGTGTCCTACACTTACGCCTAACATTTACCCTAACACTACACTCAACCTACACCTTAACCTCAATTCTAACTGCAACTCTAATCATCTTGGAATTTAGCGCAAGGCATAATACGGACAGGTACTCATTGCTGTATAAAAAGCGACTTTGTTCTGAGTTTTCAAGCACCCTGTTGTAATTGATGAAGTTAAAAGATCCCCAAAAAATGAGATGCCAATGAGATGCTCTTCAGTGAAAATTCCTTTATTCCACTCCATTATTCCACTACCTATCATGTTGCGAGTCTGAATCATTCTTCAGAAGGAGCTTAGTTATGTTCATCTACAACTATTTTTAATTATTGGTGCTTTTTGGTTCTTCGTCATCAAGTATTGGAGTTTTAATTTCCTAAGTATTTAATCAATGAAATTGGAGGGAATTCTTTATATCAAACATTTTCAGGTTTGGTCGAAAAATTGATATAAATAGCCGGAGTGAAATCCATCAGTTTCAATGCATTGATCTCCTAGTATACTTATCCTTCAGAGAAACCTCGACATCATAAAAATACTCATTGATTTCCCATGGTCATCTCAGCTGTATGATGGATTAATGAAGGAAACCTATGGATTCCAGCGCGAAAATGCATATATACGTACGTACCGAGCCTAAAGAGGTTTGTGTCGAAGGATTTACTACAAGGTTTTTGCATTTATTTCTGAGAAAATTTGAATTTTTAACAGAAAAACTGGGATGTGTGACAGGAAGCACAGGGGGGGCTCTGTAGGGCTCACTGATGAACAGAAGCCCTCGTAGCTGCGTCAAGCAGCAGCAAGGCCTGATGCTTAACCATCGAGAATTTTCCTCATGGCATTTGAGAATTTCGTTCTATAAGGCAAAGGGGCACCAGCGTTTAATTATATGGTTTCATAAACAGGACGCGGAAAATGAAATTAACCGTCCGAATGGCCCTGAGGATAATTCTAGGAAAGGTGAATTTTCCCAACCACTAGCCCTAACAAATAGTTAAGGTGTACCCCTTATTTAACCCTTACCCTACACCTCAACTCTTCGTTTACTTCCCAATCCAAACTCAACCAGCAAAAGTCCTTACCTTACCTCAAAGATCACCATAACCCTTATATGCAACATAACCCCAGAATTAATCCTAAGCCTATTTGCTTTGGAATGTTGCGCTAAAACACATGTATTGCAGGTGGTTCCTGTTCTCATCTCCTGTTAAGGGGGCCATATAAATCCTCCCTTCCAAAGTGACTATTGGTTTTCAATTTGTTCATTTGTTTCGCCACATGAGAGCTGCAATTATGTTTGCCTGTTTGCAGATTTCAATCATCTTTATACGGTTGACGTTTAGAATATGAATTGAACTACGCCGGCCTTCTCAAATAACAACAAAATATGTGCCTATTCCGTAGATGTACATAGGACAGTTTGAAACAACGTCAAGACTGTTATGCAACCAAAGCCATCTCAAAAAGTTAGAGCATCCACAGTATATGTACGAGTGCTTATCCTTGGGTATTTTACTGGATCCGAACATACGCTCCTTCCGGTTCTGTCTTGAAGTGAAGCGGTGCTATGATGGGTCCGGTTACATTTGAATGCCCACCTGGCAGACTGTCCAACTCTTGAATTGTAGCTACTGATAATGCAGAAAGGATTACTTGTGGAGGACGAATCCATCTTTCCTTATATGTAAGGCGAATACCATCCCCGAAATTGTATACGCCAGAAAAAGTGAAAATATAATAACTAATATATAAAACGAAGCTTATTGTCAAATTCTACGAAGGTTGTTTTTCGACTTTTACGGGAGAATTTTTAACCTCCTAAAGTAAATTCTTTTCGTCACTTCAATACTCCCCTCCCATAAGAATGGAGTTTAAAATGTAATTTGAGGAAAACATAGAAGTGTTAGGCATAATGTACGATTTGGGTACGATCAGGGAACCGGAAACGACGACCACTGCGCGTAAGGGGTGGAGTGGACGACGAATAAGTCTATCCTTATATGTAAGGCGAATACCATCCCCAAAATTAAATACGCCAGTAAAAGTGAAAAGAAAATAAGAAGTCACAGGTGAGAGTTGGGTACCAGTTAGAGGCGGCCCCAGGAGCATTCACCATCTGCGCGAGACAAATGGAGCGACCAAATGCTATCTGTGTGGTGCTTCCCCTAACTAGTACCCCTACACCCCCCCTACACACCGCTATACACCACAATTCACGTACCGTGTCTCACCAAAGACAGGCTTCGCCACAGTATTAGGTGTGCATGTTCTTGCATGTTCGCTTCGACCGCCACGTGGACACTGGCAACCCCAATGCCATACCAGCGGCCTATGCAGGGTACGGTGTTTTACTGAGGATTTTCATTGATGGGCATATGACCGAATATGGCTAGATGACGGTTAAATGGGCTGAAACAGTGTGGCCAGGAGACAAACGTGTGACAAGTGTATATGGGGTCTCGCGGCACTGGTTCACCGTCCCAGAGCGATGGACTCGCAATTGACCGTCCAGAGCGATGTCTGTTTCCAATGTTCGAAGGCGAGGTAAGACAATGTCTACGAAGATAGTGGTTCATGAATTGCTGCTGTTAGTGGAGCAAGTAGTGCATATGAGAGAGTTTTCGGGTGTGGGCGGTGGATTGCTCATGGTGACCTTACGATGAATGCCGCTGTTTGCATGCCCATTTGGTCAAACAAACCCATGTCGTGTCTGAATGTCCTATGGTTGGGTGAACTCGGGGGCACCTAGCAATTGTTTTTCGGTCTCAACCCAATGAATTCGCAGGTGAGCGACCAGCCGATGCACGATGTGAATGTGCGTTCACACCGGGACAAGTTGTGCTTGAATCCACACTGTCGGTGGAAGTGGTTATGATGGCGATTTTTGGCGATATGATAAAGGTGGCCTCAACAGTTATGTTTTTTTGTGAGATGATGGATCATTTAGTTATTTCGACATTGCACTGGTTCCGGAAATGTCCGCTGTGGGTGAGTCGTGTACGAACTGTTCAGCTGATAACGCATAGGTAATTGCATGGGTTGTGTGCTAATATGATTTCTCCGCGGCCTCTTATTCATTCAAGTTTCTCTTTTGATTGTAAAACCGCTGTTCAGCTGGTTTCCTAGGAAGCTTTCCCAGAATATATTTCAAATATGTTGTGTACAGGGAAATCAGGCCAAATTTGGGCCAAAACGGACAATGTACTGGTATGTTGTGTTTACTATTGTTTTTCATTATTTTCCCGTTATATTATACTTCCTTTCCCAGCCGTCAGTTATATAAAGCCATACATCATTGACCTGTCAATCCTACGTTGTCTTTCTATGATGGTTTCCGCTACAGAAAAATTATTTCTTAGCTAATAAATAATATTTTATAAAACAAACACTGCCCTTCTGTGAAGAATTGCCGTTTCCCTAAGGTGGTGGATGCCGGATAGGTGGCCCACGCGTTACAAGGAATTTCCTGCGAAGTTCGTGACCTTTAATCTTTGAGGTCACGAAATGTACCCTATGATCACTTGTGACTTTGTCTTTGCGGTGGTTCATCCAGCAGTCGGCAACCCACATGACCTAAGTTATTACGAGGTCACGTTGAGCACGCGGCCTGACCCGGATCTTCGATCATCAGATGCCATTGGCGTGCGCCGCACGGTATCCGTGTTGTCTCCTCACGCATCGTGAGATGGAAGGTGTTGGTCCGGAGCACGTACTTCGCACATATCTGTAGGAGGAGAAGACCACTGTTTTCGCAGTTGCCTTTTCCAGGTGTATCCCTTGATGTCCAATTTATGTGCAGATGAAATTATAAATGCAAGTATATACAAACAGCATATAAATATATTCATATGTAAGGTTTAAGGAAAAAAGTTTGCATCAACTGTGTAGTGATGCGATACATATAAATCGGAATCGTGAAGTTAAGCTCATGGCTGGTCGGAGATAATCCTGCAGTGAGAGTTGACAAAAATTAAGCAATCCAATTGCCATTTGAACACATGCATCGAACATCACTATTTCGTTGGGGAGTAAATTCCACGGTCAAGCCACCCACTGACTGAAAGAAAACTTTCGTTGACCTAGGTACATACATTCGCATTTTGCCTTTTATGAACGTCCGCGCAGGTGAGTCATGTTTGTAAATTCAAAGAAATCTCCTGATTTCAGTGAACAGACATGTCCGTGGATAATGTGGAATGTCCATAGAAGCTCACACCTCAATCGTCTATCGGACATACTAAACAAGTTAAGCTTGATCAGGCGTTCTGGATATGACGGAGTCATAACACCGTTTTCCGGTTTTGTCGCCCATCGTTACGCGGGCTCCCTCGGATTACCGTCTTTCTTCATCCAGGGCATCCACGCTGGCATTTCGTATCCCAAAAGAGGTCTAACAAAAGAGCTGAAGATGTGCACGAACAGTTCGGTAGGAAGGACTATGAAAGCCCGCCTGGTCAAGTGCATGATGTTCGCCGCTTTAGAATGGCGTTTTAAAGTTTTCCGAGGGCAGAAGCTTTGAAGCTGTTCAGATACCTAGATGTATGTCTGTATGCATGTTTTCATACAGTATTGATGTACGGGAAAACGTCTCCGTCCAGATTCCAAGCATAAGACTACATATTTTGGTATAGCAAAGGTCAAAAGCCACTTTTTGGACCATACCGCCAAGTTAGGAATGTTTTCTTTTAGTTTCTGCGTGGCGTTAGCAAAGCTAATGATTTATTCCGATTTGGTTTCGTCTGCAAACATTCTGGCAGCACAGCCAAGATTACCAATGCATTCGTTTATATAAATGAGGACCTAATACTGAAAACCGTGGAACACCAATTTCTACTATCATCTACTTGGGCTCTATGGTACCAAAGATTATGTTTTGCGGTCTGCAATACAGAAATCATTTATGCACTGAAAAACTTTCCCGTGGATACTAATGAGGTACGCTGTTAAACGCCTACTTAAGATGAACAAGAATGAGGTCAACTTGATGGCCCTGGCCTTTATTGTTTATCCATTTTCAGATGTGGCATGCAGGATGTTCACTCAAAAATTGACGTGATTTCATACAGCATTCATTTCTTTGGCACAATTACGAGATTTGACTCTTCGGTTTTCTGAATGGCTCACACATTTAATCGTGAGTAGGTTTGACAGTCCGCTATCCCGATCAGCGCCACTACCGCTGACGCATGCTGCCCTCGACTGCCAAGTCCTGAGAACTCGCACGATAGAGCCTCCACTCACGAGTGTGTCTCCATCTCAGACTTGCAATGTCATGACGCCGAGCAATATTACACTCTTTCTCAGTTATTCGCAATTACTTCCATACTTCACGTCTGTCTGAACAGTAAAAATGGCTGACAGGCCTGATAACATCCCTCGCCTGAAGAGATAACTTGTAACGAATGGAGGCGAATGTCGGTATTCCAGGAGTGTGTATAAGTGAAGAAGAAGAAGAAAAAGGTTGTCCGTTCACCGGAATCATGGCGTTATTCGTATGAGCTTTCAAACTCTTACTGGAGTCCAGCCTCAGAGATAAAACAGCAACATAAATTAGTAACATTGATAGGAGGGACAGGGGCCAATCAGATACCAGTGGCGCCAGTCTGGAGGTTACTGCACAGGACCCTGTATGCCGGCGTCTGATCGATAAATAGATTGACAGAGTTGCCTGCGCAGGCCCAAGCTTCAATCACTTCTCGGATTGTCTTGCATCTGGCGTGGGTGATATATCTTCGTGGCTGCGAAGTTAAACTCGTGACCCCGTTCGTAGGTGTGGGCAGCCAATTGCGATAAGCCGTCACCCCGTCTCACAGCAAGCTTATGCTCGTGTATGCGCGATCCAAGCATACATCCAGTCTGCCCTGTGTTGTTGCAGGAACTGTTTTGGCACGAGATGCAATTTCCTTGAATCTCATGACCTTACTGCGCAGGGTAGCTTTGGGTCGGTGAGCAATTCCAACACCAAAACCCGCAAAAATGCGCTCGGTCGCTTTTGACACGTTCTTGAGCAGGCTTCACTGAGTTCTGATTTGGGAAACCTTCGTGTTTTCAACCAAAATACATTAACATAGGTTTCGACAGGTACGAAATAGTTCACGCAAAGGTTTTTCTGCACGCTGGCTGATTGAGCAGACGAAAGCAGGTTTCATTAATAACTTTGTGACCCCTAGCGACGTTTGAACTCCTCCGTGCTTTGTGGGTGTAATATTAATATAAACTTGAAGAAAATGAACTAAAGAAAACCCGATGGAAAACACACTTTCAGTTTCTGCGCCCATTTTTTGTTTTGTTTTAAGTGAGAACTTCGCATAAAAACTGAAAAGTACCGGAACATGAAATTCAGGTGTAATGTCATCAGGACGTTCTTTCGCCTCCACTCCTCTCAAACCACCTAATGCAGGTCTCCAACGCTGGTTAATTTAACCCTTACTTGGATCTCGAGTTGCCAGCATACAGCGACGCATCTAATCGTCGGCCCATATCAGCTTAG